>VBVR01004262.1:0-14881 GCA_011638315.1 Tetramorium parvispinum
CTCTAAAGGAAAGCTCCAAACGTGTTTATTTCAAGAATACAGGTATCGGAACGTGCGAACCATTTTACAGCTCGGAATTAACAACAACGACGCCCTTAATAACCGCGTCAAGGAACACACGACTTTATGTCAGTTGAACGCGTGACTTCATGCCGCTTCTTCTCCCGGGCCGAACGACACGGGCGCAACAATATAAATTCACTTGTATCTCGTTTCAAAACTTTCAACTGCTTCTAAAAGGTAAATGTGAGTATTAAGCATATATTACTGAATAGTCGGCGTTGATTAAAGCATAATTACGAAAAGTGATGATTTTCTCCCGTATACTTGCTTATTATAAGAATCTCGTAATTACATTCTAGAATAATCAGAGATTGTGACGGATGTTATATTCGTATCACACAAATGTCTGAATTATCTGGCGGATCGGAAGTAAAAGTAGATAAGCCGCTTACGGACGGACCGTTCGAACAATCGCCATGCGAATGAAAACCGATTACTTTTTCTGAGTCCCAGTGATCGTAACGCGGTCATATAGCGCGGGTTAATGACGTAATTAAATGCTCTCTTCAGCTACATGTTCTGCATTAATTAATGTTAAATTGTACGTTTTATAATCTCGGGGATAAGCTCGCTGGGCGAGAATCTCAGTTACGACGATCGTGACGGATTCGATAAGGGTACGATTACATGGTTTGCGACACGTACATTTACATTTGTATGCGAATCACCGGCACACATGGACGCATAAGGACATAAAGGCGTATCCTTTACCGATACCCACGCCAATATACCGATTGCATTGTCGGGCACGGCTGATCTCGTCGGCAACGTTCACGTCCGAAACGATTCTACGGTATGTGCGCGACACAGCTGCGTATCAGCAAATGCGGTATACCTACTCGATTTCCGCACCACCAATCGTGCGCGCGGTTACGGTTTTCCGCGTTTCCGATCATCTCCGTTTCAATTTACAACAATGTCTGCCGCCGTTTGCCTCGTAGATTAACAGAGACGGCTGTAGCTGTCTTTTCGATCCCTCGTGTCTAGAAATTTAAACGAAAAAGCTTCTTTTTAATAATGTGTCGATATAACTATAGTAGCGTGTAGAAGATTAATTTTGGCTGTTTCCTTATTTAATTAGTAATATTAATAAAAATAGTTTTATTAAGTGCAATGATATGATTGTGGAAAAAATCATTAAACGCGATGGTAAATAAAATGCAGAGTGTAGTTGGTAGGTTGTTTAATTAAAACAAGATTGTTTAAGACAATCTCTTGTTCAAATCGTATATATAATATAATTATAAAACTTCTGATAATTTTTAACTTAATCTATAAGAAAAATTTCACCCGAAACTTTAATTTCCTACTATAATATATTAGTTCCACGAGGAAAGAACTTTTTTCCCGTAAGAATGGAACAAAAAAAATCTCTCGTGTGCAATCGTTACACAATCCGCTGACTTTGGAAAGTGCCATAAATATCTTTTGACATTTGGAACAAATTGGAAGCGCGGAGATCAATCTTGCAAATATTGCCTGCTGCCCGGATGTTTCTCGCCTCTTCGACATTCGGATCACGCCAACTCCGGGATTCACCATGGGGATCCAATCACTTAAAGACAAAAACTAATTTGCTCCGGCTGATCTATTCTCGCCGGGTGGTCAACGAAATGCCTGTCGATCAATTTATTTTTAAATGCCTCCGCTCGCCTTACATACGCGTCGCCGAACGCGTGAAAGTTTTGCAAATCGGTGTTTTTCTCACATCGGGAGAATCGGACGAGCATTCTCTCTGCTTTTCGATCTTGGCACGTGTCGAGGTCTAGAAACGCCGAGATAGCTGGCCACCTCTTTGATAATGTTGCGTAATAGCAATATTTGCACGCTTCCGAATAGAAACGCACGCACGTCGCAGTTCACACGGAGCGTCGTGTAGGATGCGCACATGCCAGAATTAATTCACGGTAATCGAGTGTCCATCGCGCCGCGCGCGTGCAATTAACGTGTCTGAATTACAACGTACGTGTTAATGCTAATTTACAGAAAAAGGTGCGGCTCTATTAAATATATCGTGGCTATTACAAATATACCGTATCATTATTTCACAGTTGCCATGTATAATATTCTTTTCGCATTAGTGGAAATTAAATATTATATTATTTATAGAATCGTTACATTAATCATCTGTATATCGGATATACATTTGTCCTACTTTGCATGGACACACGAGAGGAGAAAATAAACGTTTGGTATTCAAGATTATCCTAAACTCCGAAATTTGTCCCTTCAGGCCCTGGCCGTGCGTCATACCTACTTCTCATGCAAGATGTGCCGTGCCATATCCCTTTCCTTTATTTTGAGACATCGGCACGAGGCGGCAGCAAAAAGCACAATATTTCTTTGCTTCGAGAAGCTGTATTCAGACGAACTCTTCTTTCGTTGTGGCAAGCCCGTTCGAGTAACTTCTTGGGTCATATTTTTACCCTCGAAATTTTGTATTCTGTTTTCCTTGAGCTGTATCGCGCTGTCGACGGAAATGGCATTTCACCTTTTCATAAAGCCACTCTTTTTCAAACGAAAACGTACTTCACGTAATAGTATTGAAATGATGATTTACGTATATATGTAGCAAGAACCGAAATAATATTGAAATACTATAAGAAAACTTTTAAATTACATCCTCCCTCTCCCTCCCTCCTTTCCTCCTCCTCTTTCTATCTTTCTCTTTATCGTAAAATTTTATATAGTTTTCTTCCAGCATTTTTCTACAGTTTCATATCTTGAGTATTTTTAAAAAGTTAAAGAGTTCCCTCTACAGATTTGCCTCACCATCCCTTATTCCTAAATACAATTTTCCGACCAAGAATGAAGTTGTACAAAACGGAAGTTAATTGCACAAGCGATAACAAAATTTTCTTCTGGGGCGCAACTTATCTCTGGAAAGGACAATAAAATTTAAGGAAGGAGGAAACTTTTAACTTTATTATGCAAATATCCCACGTATCGCGTGGAGCACATTCGTTAATTAATTTCTTCCCAATATTGTCAATTTCGAAAATATCATCGTCGTAATTATATTACGAAAGCAGTAAAAAGTAGATGTTGTTAAATTAATTTTCCCTCAGACGGATAATGGATAAAACTGAGAGAAGCTAAGATACGCGGCAGCGCGTCCTGAATGCATTCCGCGGCTGATTTACGGGAAGCGCAAGTTCACGCGAAATATATCCGACCGCAATTTGCGGTCTGCATTTTTATTTCGAGTAAGTCGCAGATTAATTCAAGGCTTTATTATTGTAGTGGCATATCCTTCTCTTTCCCTTTTGTCTCGTTAAGCACGAATTTTGCGTTCGCTGCTGGCAATCGCGATTTTTCGGACGAGAAAACATGTCTCGGAAAACAATGACCGACGATATATTTTTCCTTTCATTTCATCGCGCAATGTAATGGATCGCTCTCGTTTTTCGCCTTTTTTTTTCTTTCTGTTAAAACTGCAGACTTGCTCGAAACGCTCTAATACGCCAAGGATCGCGTGTAAGAGCAGTCATTAATTTAATTTTACATTTCATCTCCCATTTGTATTAGAGAAAAATAATCCCACATTGTATTAGAGAAAAATAATCGGTTTTAAAAAAAGCCTTTGCTTCAATTTTTAATTGTTTTACCTTTCTTTTTATTTATGCCTCTATATCTGCCGCGCTCGCGTTAACAAGAAATAACGGAATCACCGGAGGCCAAGCGGATTTCGTTCATGAACAAAAGCTCCGCTTCTACCTTCGTCAGACGTCGATAAATCTTTTTTCACGAGTTTATTCCGAGCGCTGTGTATACGTGACATTGCCGTAGGTGTTGCACGAAGCCGGTATAGTCATATCTCCGAGTTTGATTTCACTGAGAACTTCACCGAAGACTAGTATTTATATCGATGTGCGAAACGATAGTCTAGATATACATATACTACAGAATATTCGAAAATCATACTGTGGTAACACGTGTAATAATGACAGAAGCTAAAAAAATTGCCGTCACTGTCAAGACGTTAATAATTTCTAAGCTATAGAATATTAACGTTCAAGTGAGCAGAGAATTTTTTTCGCCGCTATTGGAATTCGAATTACTCACATTATTGTCAATGAATATATTTTCACCTGTCGATATGGAAAAATAAAGGAACTATATTTAAGTCTATCGAGACTAATATATCTCTTGGATATTCTTGAAATTAAGAGTCCTCGTTTTAAAAGCAGCAAAAATGTATTTCCGAAAAACTGCAAAAAAAAATGAAAAGTCTGAATTTAATTTGATTAAGAGACTCAACCAACGTAATAAATTGATTTTGTGATTTTTTTTTACGATAGATATTATACGTTATCTCGTCGGTGTTATTTCGTAAAGTGTTAAACCGACAGGGACTCGTTAAAGATTAGTGTACATTCGTCGCTGAAACTTTTATTTATCAAGTGGGTCGTGCCGGTGTTACGCTTAGTTTCGTTGCCCCCGCAAAGTGGAGCGGTCAGGAAATGAGATGGGATTAGTGTCAGTTGTAGGTAATAACACTGAAGCGTGAACGCAGCAGCTGGTTCGGCGTCGTTTCCACTGCGGACATTACGGAAGAAAGCGCAGGAGCTCCGCTCGGAATCCTATTCTGCTTCACGTATTTGCATAATTACGTGACTCCGCTTCGCTCTGAGCCTGCACCGAAGCGGCATCAATCTTACTGTCGGGACTGCGATCGTCCTTGAAATGGGATCGTGTTTCTCCGCCTCGTTATTCGCGACGAGCAGGGAAAGCCTCTAAAAAATAGTAATTTTGAGCAATGACACGGAGATATAACGAAAAGGAAGGAACTGCTCGCTTTAAACTGAACATAAAATTCACATAAAATTAATCAAACGTCATTATCTCTTTTTTTCGTATGATATTCTTCTGCCGCGATGGGGAAATAATACGGGAAAAATTTACCGTGAGAATAATAGGATTAACGCATCCATGAAGATACACTTTAACTTTGCACGGTCGTTAATCCTCGATTAATCGCACGAGAGGCAACCGAGCTGGACGGTAATTATACTCGATATAATTTGCTAGCCAAGCAATCTTTTTCTGAGATCATTTTAAATTCCTCTTTTTTTTATCTTTACTACCTTATTTACCCTCTACGTAATTGCCTTATAGAAGACTGTACTTTAAATCCAGCCGTCGCTGATCTCCGTAGATTTTTATTATATTTGATATATTCTTATTGTCATTAACATACATTTTCATATTTTTAAGAAGTATAATCTCCAATTTCTCCAAAGAAGAAAAATTATTATATTTTTCACTCTTTCATTATTTTACCATCTTCTGCTGCTTTAATCGGCTAGGGGATGATGGATGAATATTCTTATGACAAACATATTATTTATGATATCAAGTTGTTGATGCGTGAAATTATTTCACCGTTTGTTACAGCAATAAACCAGACACCTCGATTGCAGCCGTATAAATAGCGAAATTACTTTTGCATCCTATACTTATCGCGTCTCATCATTTTTACGAAAGACCTATTTTAGGCGATAGTTGGATGATCATTTTTCAAAAGAATCCACGCGTCATTACCTTTCCGAGTACACTTTTTCAGATATCTTTCTCGGAGAATTCATTTCTTTGGTCAAAAAAACTGTTCTTTCCTGTTAAAATTATTATTCTGTTACTGCAGATGTGAAGTATCGTTTTCACATCATCCGATTGATAGCAGGAGACTCAAATACCTTCACAAAACTTGAAGAGAAACACCTTTTAATAAGAATTTTAATATTAGAGTGCGTTCTGAATTACGCGCAGACAAGATTCAAATTTCCAGTCGCCAGACAGAATTTCATTGAGGCATCTCGACGAGCGTCTGGTGCTTGTCTTGTCTTAATAAATATTAAACGCTTTTATAACGCTGGAACAAATGTGTCAACGTAACTTCGTAAACTCATGCCGAAACTATACGTTCCAAACTGATAATCACTGCTTTAATAAGAACCCATTTATTACGAAATTGACAGGTCGGTCACAAGGGAAGGGAATCTAAGATTGTAACAGTCCTACTGTGAAGGCTTTTATTAATACGTTCTGATCACTCTATTCATGCTCAGACCAATTAAACAAATTCATTAGGAACTTTGTGTACCCGTAGATGGATAGTTTGATAAAATCAATTTCTAGAGTTTCTAGCTTTATTTTCTGAAATTTTGGATCTAATATTTTATCAAACTATCAAACTAATGAATCGCAATTCAAGTATAAATTATACGAAATTATAAATGATTTGTAATTATACATTTACACTATAGAAATATAAAAGAATTTATAAATATATAATGTATAATTATATATATATAATTACAATATTTTTTAAAATAAAAATAACTATTTAGATAATTCGGAGGGAATATGAGTTGTTATTAACCCATTTTCAAATTTATCTATTTTTGTATAAAGATTGGGAGAAAACCATAACTTTTACTACAAAGAAAGTTTCGCTTTAAAAAATATTTAGTTTTTAAAATACTACAGATAATATCTTTACTATATCAAAGTATATCAGGATATTGAATTTCATTCAATTCAAAATTGCAAATTTTGCAATTTTCGTGAAATATTATCGAATAAAAAATTTAGTGCCCGGAGAAACGTACGGAATTTCTCTAGTAATATTATTATCGCCCTGCAATAGGAAATTCCTTTTATCCGGAAAGAGTACTATGTATCAGCAACGCGCACGTTCACTCTTTGAGATCGATGTTTCCAACTATTGAACTAGAATATTGGCGCCAACTATTGAAAGCATTCGTCCGAGCGTAACTGTGGTCCGATAATTTAATATTATTATGTTCACAAGAGAGAGGTGCCAGCAATATTTGGACAACCTTCATGGCATACACTAACTTGCCATCCCATTTTGGTCGGGCAGGAAAATGAATGTACAGGAAAATTCCATTTACCCGTTAAAACTTCAATTCAATTGATTCAGATGGCAGCTTTGAACACTAATTGTTTCATAATTTTGTTATTTTTTTTTAAATTGAGTTGTTCTTAAATATTAAAATAAAATTTTAATAAAATTAAAATAAAATTTATAATAATTCTTTTTAGTAGAACCTATTTTCCGTGCCATTTTTTATTTAAAAATTCATAAATATGTATAAACGATAAAAAATTCATTTAATGTTAAATGAAATGCTAAGTTCTGAAGAACTTATTTTCAAGACAATTAAATCTAATTTTTCTGAAAAAAAAAATTAAAGCATGTATTGCATTTTTTTCATTTACTAATTTTTTTTAGTGATACTCTTAACAAGTATGAGTAATTTAACAATATAAGCTGCAATTTAAGAAGCCATTAATTCCACAATATTCATTTGGAAACTGCATAGATAGGAACGTAAAGACTGACGAGAATTCGCTCTAAGCGTCAAGTGGAAAGGGCCTATCGTCGGCTCGGTAAAATGGTCAGCTGTCGCTTTCGTTACTGCCAACCCTCTAAAAATACGAGTAGTCTCTCTCTCTGCCGCGGAGCTCTGAGTCAACTATAGGAACTCCTCGGCTAATTTTAACCACCGAACACTGGCCCGCTGAATGCTGTTCGCTGAGAATCTGCCGCGAACTCCACGAGACCGCGCGCGCGCGCGCGCAGCCTTTACTACACCGCGAAACGCGAATGGACATTCTCTCGAAAGTTCGTAATTCGTATTGTGTCGTTTCTTCCTTGAAGAAAACGCAAGTTCGGTCGTAGGAAATTAAATTTGAATTAAGCGAGTCGGGATTGGTACAAAAGGAAAAAAAAAGAACACAACAGTTTATTATTTGCTCTTGTATTTACTTCCACCGAGGGAAGTTTTATCCAATATCTTGACTGGCATTTCAATTGAAGAGTTATAAGTTTCAAGAATGCTTTCAAGGCGAAGATATCGCTGGCAATAGAGTATAGGCGCGAAGGAATTCTACCTTTCAAAGGGGAAACCTTAATTTAGAAGACTAAATCGTAACTTTTAATTTAAATAAGTTTTTCTCTGTGTAGTCATGTCACGCGCAGAAAAGATCACGCGAGAAATAGAAAAACAAAGTCGATCTAATTCTGATTTGTTTCAATTTTAATTGTAAATTCGAAAAGAGAAAGGGACGGATCACTCGACGAATGCAAAATTAATTTTTCCAGTTTAATACGGGGATTGAGCGACAAAACTGGAACGTGGATGTATTAAATATGGAGAAGAGGAATTAAATAGTCGTCCAATGGCTCGATTCACTCCCTCCCGTGCATGAGGTTGCCCGGCGCGAAATTAATGGGCGAAGAGATTAAGGTTCTTTTTTTTTGTTTCAACAGCCCTTCTATCCCGTTGGTGCGAAAGTATTTGCGAAGTGCTCGCGATATAAACTCTTTTTAAGTAGATGAGGTCCGCGCGGTGCGAGGCCGAGTATTTACCGAGCGGAAAATCAAGTGTCTCGGCGCCGCGGAAAGAAGTTATTTCTTAATAAATCGTAAGGGAGAGAAAAATAGGTCATACGGAGCAAACACAGAGAGTGTCTCGCAATTCTTCTAGCAAAGATGAAAATATACATTCTATTTTCTATTCCACTTCCAATTTTAAAACTATTCGTGCCATTTTCTTACTTCGACAGAAAAAATGTATAAAAATATAATGCATATGTGTACACTTATATACATGTACACGTTACGTCGAATTTATATCTATTTCACTGTTACATGGATTATAATAAAATTATGTTATAAATAAACAAAGTATCGACAAACTTTTTAAAATCTATAATTCTTTTTATCTTGAGTAAAGAAAATTCTTACAAGAAAAATGGATTTCTTCTTATTAGTTTAGCAAAGTGAGGTGAAATTCATTACCGCGAACATGGATCAGATGGGACAGAGAGGGTATGTTTGTCCCTAGTGATTGCATCTCGACGACAAGCCTCAATTTTTTCTCGCAGATTTTCCTATCTTCTGTAAATAAAAGCTTCATTCTGGATAGCTATCTCCACCCCGTATTCTTGAGAGATAATGGGATTATACTGCGAGAGATTACCAGCCATACAAACAGCTCCAGAATGGATCCGTGTGACGTCAGTCGGCGAAACGATCGCCGTTTATTTCGTAACATAGCGTCGTGCCGGCGATTAGAACGGTGCATTTGATAGCTCGATACAATTGAAGGATTCTGCGCGTAATTTAACCTACTTTTTTAACTTGATAAGCTCAATTTGAATTAGCTAATCCGAATAATTAAGTAAAGGAAGCAAAAATAAAATGACCAAGAAATCGATATAAAGTACAAAAAAATTAATTGGAGACAAATTAAATCTTTTTAGTTTAAATACAATATTTTGAAGTTTTTATAAAGTTTTAAATCATTAGGAGACTGTTGATCGCTGCATTTATATCAAAAATTCTACAAAGCAATTTTATAAATACTATAAATCGCCTGCAAAAATCAATTGAGATCGAAATAAGGCATTTTTTTCTATGTTTGAATAATTTCTTAAATTTTAATATTTTGATTTGCATAATTACAATAATTAAAATAATTACAATTTTGCGTAACACAATTGAAGAATTCTGACAATATTTTCAAAGTTGATAAATGTGATGTTTCTATTAGAACACTCGATACGATTTGGCTGTTAATCATATTACGAGCCAGTTTTTTATTTTATTCTTTTATAGATATGAAATTCTGAAAATCTTATGCTGGATTGTGTGATAACATGTACAATTTCGCATACTTACTTATCTTAAAAAAATTCTCATATGTAATCAGTGGATTCCCAGAACAATTCGTGACAAGGAATATGGAATTAAAATTGATCTGTGAAACCAATCAGCGTGCGTCATTTGAAAAGGATTTGTTATAATGTGCCCCCTATATTCACTGAATTAGCGATTAATGATTTTCACAGATGAAAACTAGAAATCTGGCTTGTATAATTCAATTAACGACATGGAGATGAAAATTGTCTATCGTTTTATTTAAGAGAGATGCCAGCTGGTATCTCATTTCCGAGAACATGTCTTTCAATTTCGTTAAAATATCACGGAAATTGGGTTTCTTACTTAGATCTTAACTACTGGTTGTTGCATTTTCATAAAGAAATTGCAACCAGTTTAACGTACTTTTTATTAAGGCATCTATCTGAAAAATTATAAAAGTCTATTCTGGAATTATCCCATTCCTTTTCTTTTTGTTCACGCCTGTATCACCTTTATGCGTTGCAGACTCGTAATTTGGATAATAGTATTTTTACGATGAATTAAAATTACCTGCTCTCTTTAATGCGACCATTAAGGACATTTTGCAAATGTAATTTGTAAACGGGAAGGACGCAGCTTGCAGATATTGTAAACTTTTGTTACAACAATAAGAAGCACACGCTTTTAATAAATGGATGATTTCTTTTTCGAAATAATACTGATTTATGGAATGTTGCAAAAATTTATCACAATGGATTATGTATTTATCTGCGACCAATTTTATATTAAAAATTTAACAAACATGACGTATCGTTTATTTTCAAAATGTTTACCGATATAGAAAATTTAATAACTTGTTAAATTTTCCCCGATGGGGAAATTTTAACAAGTTATTAAGCAGAAAAAATTTAATTAATATTTCTCAATTAAATAATAAAATGAGTTTATTTATGCCTATTTACCATTTTAAATATTTTAAATATTTATCTCAAAAAATTCTTCAATTTTCATCTGATTATAAGTCAAGAATTATTAGTTATTGTTATACATGTACGGAAACAAACAGTATTCTTTTTTGTTTTTCTCAAATACTTTTTAATAGTCACGCTAATAGTAGAACAATCGATCAATCTATTGCAAGAATATTGAAAAGAGACAAATTTATTCACGAAATAAAGATTATCCTTAAGAGATTCCATTAAATTTGATTATTCCGGGGCTTTTTTCTTCAGAACTTATCGCGTGAGATCAGGATTACCAAACCAGATATTTTATGACGGCGAAGAATCATTCAGGCGATAAAGAGGGATAAAGATAGGCGTCACTCCGTTAATCTCTTTCATTTTCAAAGCTTCTTCAATTCTCCTCTTTACGCTTACTTTACGTTTTCTCTTTATCCTGTTTATCTACCTTATCTTGTTGGTGAGAACGACAAGATGAATTTCTCACATACGAAGCGTAAGGGGCGTATCACAGATTTGTTTTCTTTCCTTCACGTTCGCCAGCATTCATCGGGAAAATCAAGAATGCCGGCGGAGATTTTCTTCGGGAATGTATTGACGGTAGTAAGATCTTTCGAGACGTTTATGAAAGCTTCTGAAGTCTTCATGATAAAGCCAAATGTAAATAATTTCTCGTTTCATTGTAGCATGAATGATTTCAAAATAAAATATCATAAATAATATATACCTATGCTATTCCAAGTACTAATGATAAGTGTAGCTTTTTGTCAGTATAAAGATATATTAATATTATTAATATTATTAATATTAATTTATTATTTTAAAAATAATATATATCAGTTTTATGTTCTTTTGATTGCAAGTTGCAATTTTTCTTAAAAAAACGATAACTTTCTTAGAATTTCGACGAAGTAATCCTTCTTCTGGAAAATGTACTTTTTTCTTTGCAAATCTGATTTATCTCGACTTTCGCATTTACATGAGTCGTCCTTTGTTTTCTTACGTGGGTTCATTGTGTTCCTTGTGACATTCTAAACGGACCTTTTCTTGAATGTTACAGATGAAATAACGACGATCTCGGTATAACTAAGTTCCGAGACGACATAGAACTGCCACTTCTAACGTTCGTCCTTGCAGTTAAGATTTCTCGAGATTTTCACCGGTAGATTGGAGGTAGAGTAATTTAAGTTTTCGATGACGCGTCCGTATAAATTTATCGTTTTGTACTTTGAAACTCAATTGAAGTTATGATCGCGATTTTACCGCATGTGACTCCGCAGTTTTTCACAACAAAAGAATGTCACGACATGTCGCGATTCCGATATCACTGTCAAAAATCAATATCATTCATTTCTTTACTTTTGTTTATTCCTTTTGTAAATTATCAAAGTATATCGTGTAATTTTATTGTGATAGGTATAATATTATAATAGGGATATAGGCATAATATTGTAATATTATGACTTTCATCTTGAATTGTAATTAGAAAATTGCGATGTTTTTTTAAACATTTTAAACAAATTCTTTATGAAACTAATATTTTTATATTTATTGTACAAATCAGATTTAATTAAAATAGATTGTCATTTTTTTAAATATTTTACATATAACTATTCATGAAATCATAAATAATAAGTTGGATAATAAGCTGCATATGTGTATAATTTTTCTCACTCACTCAGTCAATATAAAATAAGTAACTGCATTGAAACAATCAATCAACCGAAATTTATATATTATATTGCACAAGGTTTTCTATTGCATCTTAAATTTTGTTCATTTAGATATCGTTAACTTAAAAATCTAATATGGATTTCTATTTTTTATTTCTCAAAACATGAATTGCAAGTATAGCAACAAAAATAATAGACGTTGATTATTACGTACAGAATGTATTTAATTTAAATAGAAATAAAGATAATATAGAAAATATTATATATTAAAATCTGTGTAGTATTATAATTACTGTATTATTGCTTTATAAGAATATTATAAATAATGATCAATTTTTGTCCTGTTAAAAAAATAGTGTTGTAGTACATATTAATAGAATATGTTAATAGTATGTGTTGTGTTATATTGTAAAATAACTTTTTCAGAACTCTTACTTTTAATTTTTCTGCAATGTTCTCCATAATTTGCTACAATGTTTAACTGAGAGAGAAGGCTAAATTTTCGATGTAATTTGAAAGTTTAAATTTAAGTATGTAATTCTATGACATGAATATTGAATGAATTGTAAATATGCTTCATGCTCTCCAACTTTATGTTCGTTCAATAAGCATTATATATATGTAGGAGTCTTTAACTTTCTCGCTCGCAACTTCAATCAGAACCCACTCTCTGCCATCATGAAAAATAATTTTTTATACAACATTATTGGAACACTGGTTTTAATGTCGGAATAGAATAATATAATTTTTTCTCTTAAAGCGAATCTATTATCTAATATCTATTATCTATGTAGGTTCTAAGCCTAATACCGAATAGCATACACAGATTGAGTTAGCTATCATTAAGGAATCTCTCTGAATTGGATTTGGTCTGGCTGGATAGTATTTCGAATTGAGATTCAGAGATACATTGAGAATCATATCCTATCTCTAGATTTCTGATCAGTTGGTCATTCAAAGTCGCTGAACAATTCAAAAATTTACATTTTCTATCAAGGAAAATTCTCAACAGCTATAATATCAGTATAAATAAATAAATATACATATATGTTATACATATATATGGTATATGTCACATTTTCATTAAAATGTTTAATAGGATTAAAATATGTTATTAAAATCAATTGACGGATAATTAATTAATTTAGGTGTCATCTTGAACAAGAATGCCGCACGCTCAATTAATTAAATTTCAGGAAAATTCGAACGAATCCTTGATTGATGGCATGACGCCAACAGAAGTACTGCCTTGTTCATATTACGTTGTTCGTTAATTAGAAAAATGCTGAAGCAACTGAGCAACCATTATAATAGTTGGTTTGCATAATATATGATCTCAATATCCGCGATGTTTGCAAACAAGCGAGTATCCGCAAACATTGACAATGAAAATTAAAAATTCAGGATCAATCAGGATCTTCGTTATCTGTCGCACAGTGTTTCACACGTCGTTTTCCTCTGAGCTAACAGAACATGAGGTTAACCTAAGGAGAATTTGCCTACAAGCTTAGTTTGCTTGCAATTTTGAGACACACAATTTTGAAATTTCTCTTACCGACGTAAATAGATAATTATTCCTAAACTTATCTCGGAAACTTTATACTCATTCAAGGAGACTTCAGTTCAGCAGAATTTTAATACTCATCAAAATAAAACTCAAATCAAAATAAAAATTCCTCAATTCTCAACAATTTTTTGTTAAACTTATAATTGTGAGACAATTTCTTAAAATGAAGACTCTTCGAAGCGCAAGAGTAAAGATAATCCATCTTGTTATCTATTTACATTCTTTCTACTCTCATATTTATAGTCTCATCTAACTTAGGAATGGAATTTACTGCGAAGAATTGCTCCTGCGTCTGTTTGATGACCACATTTTCCGGATGATGAGCACTCACAATGTAGAATTCGCATTTGAAAAGTCGTAACATTATATAGTAGAAATCTGTCTGTATTGTTATAAAGGCGAGTGAAATCTCCGGCGAAAGAAATGCATGAATTATGACAGATTTTTCTTTATTTCATGGCGTTTTATACGCAAATCGGATTAAACACAAAAATAAAAATGCGCAGAGAAAAAGGGAATAGTGATTTTGCATTTATGAAATCTGTTTAAACCTTTTATTATTTTTTAATATCTCTTTATACCCATTAATTCTTTCATCCCGCCATTATTTTAATAGGACCATATTTTATATCAATATGAAATAATAAAAACAATTAATATTAATAATTTTTTATATTTAAATAAAATACATTTTTTAGTTAAAATAACAATATTTTTTAGAACAATTAAGTCAATATTAATATATTAATTATTAATATTATTATATTGGTATTATCTAAGAAACGTTACTCTTAAATGTCTTTTAAGCGATTATAACGAAGAAAAGACTTTTTTAATGTTTATAGTTTTGTTCTATTTTGATTTGATTATTTAAAATCCAGATAAATTTTTGTAACATTAAGAAAAATTACGATAATTATTTTGCAATATTATTATGTATTAG
>VBVR01004263.1:0-14912 GCA_011638315.1 Tetramorium parvispinum
TGATAATACAATATTAATACTTGTATAATACTTATAAATCGGAGAGTAGATATTTAAAGTTTTGTTTACATGTATATATATATCGATCATATTTAATTATTTATTGACCTAATTTATAGTTTATAAAACATTGTACTCTTGTACGAATATGAATATATCTAAAAATTATATAAAATGTTTTAATAAAATTATTTCAGAATTAAGTCCATGTTAACGTTAACCCCTGGGGGGCATACAGGATCATTTTGATCCGGCATGCACATTCTGTAGTACTTTAATTTGTATGAAGAAAAAGAAAGATATAGAAATCGATTTTCCTTTAATCTTTAGAGGGCCGGGGTTTTTTCATTAAAACTTTGAATTTTTCATGGAACATTTATATATATATATATAACCTACATGTTCTAAATAGTTTCCAAGTTTGTTGCTGGCCACTTAGTGGCCACCCCGGCCCGGTATAACATGGAAATTTAAAAAATAATGTTTTTATGGTTTCTAGAGATTTCTAGAGGATTTTTGATATCGCTGATCACAATTTTTATCGAAAATTTATATAGAAATAATGTTGTAACCATCAACATTGTTGTAGAAGTTTGAATAAATAACAGCAGCTGTGTACCCTTACGAAAATAACACCCAAATTTGGGGATCCGAAATTACACTCAATTTAAGTGTTCGTTTCGGTATTATTTTTCAACGTTAACATTAAAAATATGGGTGTTATTTTCACAAGGATAGTACCCTTACGAAAATTACACCCATATTTGGGAATCCGAAATTACACTCAATTTAAGTGTTTGTTTCGGTATTATTTTTCAACGTTAACATTAAAAATATGGGTGTTATTTTCATAAGGATAGTACCCTTACGAAAATTACACCCATATTTTTTATGTTAATGTTGAAAAATAATACCGAAACAAACACTTAAATTGAGTGTAATTTCGGATCCCCAAATTTGGGTGTTATTTTCGTAAGGGTACAACTTTCCTTTACAAGTTAAGCTACTTCCTACAATATATTATATTATATTACATCTTATATATATTTTTATATTTTATATGTAAATGTACACATTATGTACTAATAATATTCAATAACTAGATGTCTATTTTAGGGCACTCCGGCCCTCTAAAGGTTAAATGATTGAGAAGCAAGCATGAGGCTCCAAATTTAAATTATTCATTGTGAACTTCATAGAGAAGTGCACACGTTTTGTCAAATACAGATGTTTAGGTTTCTGACGCACACAAAAAAATATTCTCAAATATCAAATAATAATGTAAATTATAATATCTTATAATATTAAATTATTATATTTTTCTAAATAATTGGGCCAATGTTTTATTGCCCGTAAAACATGTTATTACAGAATTAACTTTGAAAGAAAACTATCAAATAGAAAGAAACCACCTTTTATCTGTTAATTCATTTACTGCATAATATAAAATTGCAACTAAACTAATTGCTGCACTAATGTTGACGATGTTTTTTTTTTAGTAGAAATTCGATTACATTAATCAAAGTTTTATTTACTGCAATCTTGTCCAACAATTCGGCATGCTTTTAAAATTTTCATACCATACATATTCAATATATCATAAGAACTTACAATTTATGAGACAAATTCGTTTGTCTTCTAATATTTTTTATTAAAAGATTAAAAATTGCAAATTAAATCTTTTATAAATACAGAATATTTGTAATCTATAAATTTATTTAAAGTGAATCGTCCTATACATATATATGTATAACTATTTTCATGAAATAAATTATGTGATTAATTATATTAAAAATATAAAACAATTATTTCCTATTAGTAGTTATAGATAAACAATCATCTTACGATAACTTTTATATTTGATTTAATTCTATTTTTTGATAGTTATTATAAATTGTTATTAATATAACTTGTTATTAATCCGCAATCATCGATCATCATCGATAGCATTAATATTATAAATTATTTCTCTATAACGTCTGTGCTTAAAGTGACTTGATCAATAATCAACTCTGAATGATCATTTCTCTTAAGTAAAAATATTAAATAACTATTAGAAAGTTAAACGAAATTATTAACAAGACAAGCATACTTAGAGACAATAATGAAGTATGATTAGAAGGGTAGTAATTAACGTTTTCATAATTTAACTTAATTTTTGGAGGACAAAATTAAATCTGTCACAAAAAAAAATAGAAATAAGTGATGAAAATGTTATCTTTTAACAAAACTTTTTTACTTAAATTGTTGATGAAATAGATTAAGATAAACCATACCTATTAAGATAAAATACGTCTTTTGTGGTATTGTTTTGGAAATACTTAAAACGATGTAATATGTTTTTACCACATCGTTAAACGAACAAGCATTGTGACACATCTTAGCAATGATGTCGGTATTACCACTGTCACTATTTCAAACATCTTTTCATGCTAGAGAGTATAAGCAAAGCTGATCATGGAAATTGCTGTTACACCCTTGTGTACATCCGATAATTATAGAAGAGCGTAGGTTACATCATGTGCTTTAACGCTGTTCGTAATTTGGATAAATTTCCTCTTTGAAAGTTATTTAAACTTTTATCATAGAATAATCATATGCTCTGAAGCAGTCAAATTAAGATTCGATTAGAGATCGTTTTATTCTTTGTAAATAAGTTACATTACAATTTGTGGATCAAATTTACATTTATATCATAATTTACTCATAAACTGTTTTAAGTAGCATTTGACTAATTAAATTAATTTCATATATATTTTTGTGCTGTTAAGTTTTTATTTACTCGTCTTGTACGTTTTTTTTTAAGTATTTTCTCTCCTAAGTATTTTCATTAATTTTTATAAATTATAATATAAAGATTTATATTTGCGAAGATTACAGATAAGTAACGATCCTAATTAAAAATATATGGCCAATAGTTATAAAATTTTCAAATTTCATTTTAACAATAAAGCGTAATTACTATCATGTTTTAATCATTTTTCATCATATTCTTTTTTCTAAACAATATCAATCCTCTCAACTTGGAATTCCAATATACAAGAAGTCGACTTTATTATTCAACACCATTCGTTTTCTTAACAGCTACTTGGGAAGCTATCGCTAAATGCAATGCATTATGTATGAAAGCGAAATACGAGTCCCATTGTTTTGGATAGAATAAATCCAGCTATCAGACAAAAGAGGTGGCTATTGCAAAGAAAAACGACTGCTTCTTTTTATCAAAATGTTAGACCAGAATAATAGCAATAGAAATAGTATTATACGCCTCTGATATGATGTTATGTATCTGATGATAAGTCGTCCGTCATGTGAAATAAACTTGTATTTAACTAATGATATTAAAGGCACGGTAACATTAATACAATGCATGTATATGTATGCATGTATATATGTACATATAAGTAAGTTTTATATTTTTTTCTTATTGTTTTATTTTGTAATATAAAAAAAATTTTATTACAATTTTTTAATGCGTCATAATTACAATTTTAAATTACTTAAAACATAAAATTTAATGTTATGTATTTATTTCAATTAGAATTATTCACTGAGAGAAAAATATAATTATTTTTGTCCTCAGTCATAATTTTATAATATTTCTAACGATAATTACGGTTAATATAATGATGCATATAGTTAAGTTAATCATATTTATTGTTAGTAACATTATAAAATTATGGTTGATGCCAAAAGTAACTATATTTTTCTCTCAGTGTAATATAATAATATTAATTACCATGACATACGATAAAAACAGATTTATGAAAACGACTGCAATATTAAAATTATAGGGGAAAATTTCTAAAGTTTTTCCAAATATTAAAAAAAATTGCTATTTTCTCATTTTCCCTTACAGATTTGTTTGTATTATCTTCAATTAATGAACTTTTAATCTTTCGAAGTATATAAACGGATAATATTTATTCAGAAGAAATTAGCAGTTTCCACTTCAAATGAAGAATGAAAGGGATTAGACGAAAATAAATCAGTTGAGAGTCTGAAAAGAAAGGAAACGTGGACAAGAGTATTCCATTAACCGACATAGTGTTCTCGGTCACATCAAAGTACTTGTTACGTGATTCAAAAGGGAAACTTGTGAGAATTACAGAATTTCTTCTAATTATATCCGTAACAAATCGCTTTCTATTTGTTTTTTACAAAATATTAAAGATGTAAGGTGCGGAAAAATAAGTAAGTGGCAAAGTAGCGATATTACGATTCTGACAATAGCTGAAGATTCATTGTTGAAGCTCGTCGCTTTCACAGACACGGTATGGTTGAATAACTTCGGAGCTGGCACTCAACTAGGTAAAGAGCACCAGGAAATTGCCGTCTCTTCAATCTGCCCTCTCTTTGTCTGCTCCTTATGTGGTTGACAATTTCGTTATGTAAATGCGGATTACAGTTAAAGGATGACGAGGTCATCATTAGAAAATTATAATTTCTCATAAAAAACAAAATTCTAAATAAAATTGAATGTCTAAGTTTTTTAAAAATCATTTTCTCTTTTTGAATAAAATAAATTTTATTCCGAGTAAAAATAGAGATTAACATCATTCTTGTGTTTGCAAAACGGATTTTATAATATAATTTTTTGAGACTAACAACAAATAACATTTCAAATAATATCAAAATGAAGGGTAAAATAAAAGTGTAAAATAAAATAGAAATAAAATACATAGTAATACACAATCCAAATTAGATTATTTCAAGACAATTCTTCGCCTTTTATTAAAAGAACACTTTGTTCCATTTTTATTTATGTGATAATAATACTACTCGTTAAAGCATGATTATCCTATTGAGACATCAAAACGTAGAAACCAAATTTCTTTTCGAAAAACTGATTAGCCTGAAAAGAACATCTTTCCACGCTATCTGTTATAGATTAGACTTTCCCTGATGCTGAGCGGCTTCTGACGTCAGACATACAACTCCGCGGACAAGTTAAATCTCTGACGCGTGCGAGAGTGGCCCAATATGACTCGCGACACAGTCTCGGAAAGTCCCGGCGATTACTCTGAGCCGATCTGACGTAGCCATGACGACGGCACAGTACATCGGAGAAAAGTATTCGTATCCGTTCGACTCCTTTCGACGCGCAAGGAGTACGGTAATAAAAGAAAAGAGAAAAAGGAAAATCGACGGAGGTAGCGGCTGTAGCACGCTGCAAGTTAAAGGGGGAAATCCAACTGAGCGAGAGTCCTCGGAGAGTCGACTACTCTCAGCGCGACTTCATCCCTCTTTTCTGCTCTCGGTTAAAAGAAAATGACTTTCTTCGAGCACACGCCGTTCCTACTTTTCTCGTATTCTTATGTCAAGCCGTTTCGAGATTATTATCGACTCTTCATACCACACAAATTAACATTTTCCGCTTGGGGAACTTATCGTTTGATTCTACTACGAGATAAAATCTTTGATCATTGGAAAATATCGGAAAATTTCACGAGTAGTAATTCTCATGCGTTATGCATAGCGTTATTCCGTCGATTTAGTTGCAATTTAATTACAATTCAATATTAGAAAGAATAAAATTATTTAAACGTATAAAAATCTGATTACTTATTCAAGCGTAGCATTCAAGATGACGTTTTAATTGTGTTTTGAGATAGGTTTCAAATTTTATAGAAATAACGAAAGATATTATTTTAAACATTTTAGCATTACTTTTATCATAAGATTCAAACATTTAACAAAATCTAGGTATCATTTTGTTCGTAAAATGTTAAACTCTTATAGTAATTGGAAGCAATAATAGTAATTGGAAGATTATGCGAATATGTAGTTAAGATAATAAATAGACTTCTTGAAATCTATTCGCCAGACAATTATTTTTTACTCAAGCCGCTTGCAATTATGGGACACCACTAACGACTAACATAATCAATCACTTGTGTTATAAATAGTGTCATAAACATTCTCATAACATTGCCCATCAATGTGCAAATTTTAAATATTTAGACAAGTGTGCGTTCTTTTTCATAAAATCAAAAGTTTCGATGACAAAATTTCCTATACATAATCATTATAGAAAAAAATGAGATGACCTTCCCTCGATTAAAATAATTTTCGTAATCATAGGAGAAATAATGAAGTAAAGAAAAAACACAAGAGTTTAACATTATTGTGTAAGATTCGACAGTATTCGAGTTCAGAATTTCTTTTATATATTCGATTTCCATAGGGAATAACCTTCGTCTACTGCACATTATTATGAAAGAACAGCTGTTTTTCGTTTCTAAAGTTCCTTTCTAGATCACGAACAGATTGCCCAAGATCTCGTGTCAGCAACGCCAGCGAGCGTTAAACGTTTTTTTCTGGGATCGTGACAGGAGGTGTACGATTGAAAACTGGGATCGTGCTTATCTGGAGTAATTCGATTTACTGCTTGAATGCTTCCTTGATTTCGCACTTGTAATGAAATTACAAACGATGTCGCTTTAACAGCAACGGCCTAATTTTATCTTCCAGGTACTCCCATACCTCTTCAATTTCACGATATCGTCTTCTCAATGCAATTTATGATGCCTTTGCCTTGAAAGATGTCAACTAAGAACTGTAAAATGTATTTCGACAACAACGTAAGCTCACTGAAAATAATAAATTGATACATTAAATAAAATGACGAATTAAGTATCTATTTGAATTGTAGTAGGTAATTTATTAAAGTTAATGAGTTTTCTAATTTCATCATATCAATAATTTGATACATCTCTTTCGCGCGCGTGCGTAATTAAATAACACCTTTTTCGCGTCAAGCTATTAATATCTCAAAAACAAGAAACGAAAATTTTACAAACAGAATTTTCATTTAGAGAGGCTTAATTATTTGTCTAATTACCAGCGCGGTTTACGGCGTAACGTCGAACAAACAGATAACCGCGCGGATGGGCAAGTAAAATTAAATTGCACTTCCTGTCACTGCCAGCGCAAAAGTTAACGCGTCCACCACCTACGTGACCGCTAACCGAGTGACCAGCTGCTATCGATTGCGTATCCGTTATCGATCTTTGACCATGGTATTCGCGGGACGGGGCAAGCGAATCTCCGACGTGCGACATGATCGCGATTGGTCGAACGGCACCTCTGGTGAACAACGAGGAAGTGGGGAGTTACATAAAGCGCACTACGATGCGGATGCAGCGGCAATTCCTCGTGGAACACCGCTCGTGCGCACTCCAAGAGCTCGGCTACTCCAACAGTATCACTCCAGGCACGTGGATATCGTCGCTGTCAAGGAGGATTGCTCAGTGAATCGCTCCAGATTATCCAGAGGTGTGTGCGATACTTCAAACGTGAGTCGAATTTCAATTCAATTTCAGCTTTGAAAATATATTTACATCTCTATTTATCTGAACCGTTCCTTTGAGATTAATAGAGATATGTAAAATCTTAATTATTTAGGCACTATAGGTATTTCTAGTACCTACTTAGTAGGTATTTAAGACAATCTTTAAGAGTTAACGAAAGGAGAGTTGAATAATGTTTAATAAATCGTGTTTAATAAATGTTTAATGAATTGTTTATTTTCAAAAACTTTCTCGTTGCTGTGCATGAATGACGAGTAAATTACAATAATATATAATGTAAAAGAATGTAATTTATACTGAAAATTAAAATAGAAAAACGATGCTATTTCAACAAGCGTGAAAATATCTTATAATTATGATAGAACATAATAACTGTAATTTGCAGCAATTTGTAATTTTACAACAAAATTTCTTTACAACGAGTTTACATTTAATGTAATGTGCGAGTACGTTTTAGCGTATTTGATAAAAGATTAAGTGGCTTCGAAACCAAGATTGTTTAGGATCTTGAAAGTCTTGTAATTGATGTCAAGGAGTGAACTTTAATAGCGCTTGTTAGTCTCTAAATGCATACAGAGTGTCCAAAACTAATTATTAAGCTTTCGCTTCGTCATTGCTTTTGCACCGACATAGTCTAATTGAAAACTCGCTAACTGCATTAGTTCATTAAATTAATCTGTCGCACTTTTCGAAAACGATTAAACTTCGGAAGAAAAGATCGAATGGTATTTGGAAATTATCTAATATTTGCGGGTAATTTTTAGCATATCGGCAATGTTATAAATAGGAATTGCCGTCTGAATAATTGTACGAATAAGAGTAACATTTTCGACGCGTGCTATATTTGAGATTCACATAAATTTAGCACGCGAGTATTTTGGTTGATTTCAATCACTTCCATAGTGCATTTGCAGAAGAGATTTTTTTTTATCTTTTCGAGATTCTCTTTTATCGCATTGACCAGTATCTGAGGAAATTCATCAACCAAAAGATCAACAATCGCTAGATAAATTAACTGTATATATAATACTATCTTAATTCGGTAAGTTAAGGCTATCTTTTCCTTATCAAAAATTATTATTAATGTAATTATTGTTATATATGCAATTTGATGTCATTTCAAATTTTCTCTATTATATAATGTCCGTATGAGTGATAACTACCTTATTCGATAGTTAATTCCAAAAAAGAAGTTTAATAACATTAAATACCTTGTTAAAAAAATTGAATATTAAAACATAGCATGTAGTTTGACTTAAATTCTTTTGTATAGAATTTAAAAAAAGCAGCTGGTAAACATTTCACATTATCAGGAAATTTTCGACAGCAGATGGTTCTATTTGCAATATCAATCTTTAAATATCTGATTGAGTTACGTTTTATGTACACAATGTGATATATAAAACGCGATATATACAAAGTCAATGGACATCAGAAACTTTCTCTTAATGAATAAAATACACAATCAAATATAATATATGAAAATAAGTTGTCTCGCACGTAGAATTATCTCGCGAGAATTATTCTATCTAGCGAAACGCCACAGCGATTCAAATAAGTAAATCGCGATGACTTTACGATAACCCGGTCAAAAACAGCTCAATGATTCGTAATTATCTCAAATTATTGATGTGGAAAGCGCGTTCATATTTTTTTCCGAGAAATATTCTCTGATATCAGAAAGGGGATTCCCGTCGCGGGAGTTTCCTTTATCGTGTGAGGAGTCATTCGTTTTTTTACATTCCTCATTCCTTTTCTTCTTTCCGATTTTTCTCATGTGCCAAGGCATTTCGAAATTAATTATCACTCTCCAAATCGAGTGTCCTCGAATTAAATGCAATGGTATTATTCATTCTTTATTTTTCTATATCTTCAGTTCTTAACAATATAAATTTTCTCGAACAAACTTTTAATTAATAAGTTTAATTTGGAATCTAAAATGAAGAGAATTAAATAAAAATCGTAATCTTAATCATAAAAAATGTAAATAATCTCCTAAATTATTCAGAGATTTCCATAATTCAAGTCTCTTTTGTTATGATATTCTTTTGCAAAATAATTTAATAATGTGGAAAGGAAGAATAGTATTATATGCATATATCGATATTTATACTTTTCATATCAATTACTAAAGTATTGACTTCAAAAGCACAATTTAATATTTTAAAAGGAAAGCAATGTTATTCTATGAAGTAAAAATCTGTATAAATATCTTATCGATTATATGTAAATCGCGCAATGATGTTTAAGAATTGATTATAAAATTCAACTTCCATTCTTTTGCCACGCGACTCAAAAATCTGCGTTGCAATTTTCCGCAAATAAGTACGTCACAGCGTGAGTGGATAAAAAAAAACAGTAGCAGACAAACTCGCGCTTCGGCACGATAGACAGGCAGTGGCAAATGGCGAATCGAATGAAACCAGCTCCATGAAAATGAGTCATGGTCATTACGGCGAGTTCACTCTTACTTCTCTACGCGAAGGCGATTTTGCTGATCGTCACGATCGCTCTTTCGATCTCGTTGTCCTTCTCCTTCCACTTTCCGTCTCGTGGACATTCTATCTGGTAACATAGACACATATGCATCTCACCTTCCGACTATCGAGTTTCTCAAGACCTACGTCACTGGCTTTACGTCGCCAATTATCAATGCCTAGGCTCATTAAACATTTCGCTCGAAAGGCCAAATGTGTTTACGTATACACACATTTTTGTCATACAAAATTTTTCCTAAGGGATAGAAAGTAGGATGTGCGAATTGACGTAATTAGCGATGTTATCCACTTTAAGTTACGCGGTATAAATCTGAGTTATCGATTTTTTGTTCAACATTAATGCATTAATTCACAACAATGTTATATATAAAGCAGCAAAAAAGCCGCAGATCTTCTACTAATTTAAAGCTCCTAAAAGCGAAATTACGTTTCAACGTAACATAACGTTAAGCTCACTAACCAAAATTATTAATACAATTGTTAATTACTTACAATGTACAAATATACTAAATTTAATAAAAGAAAATATGTTAAAAAATATAATAATTTTCGTATCTCTTATTTTACTTTTGACAGACATAAATTATTTAAGTAATTTTAACCTCGTTTCACTTCTTAAAATTATATTAAATTTAACATATGCTTATGCAAGTTTTTGATAATATCATCCTTGTGCAATTTCTGTGTTTTAACTCTTTTAATTCTCATTATAGAGTCACTTTCTCTTTTTATCTGAAATCGTTGTTTTTAACATATCCTTGAATCTAATAAAACAACTTCGACTGTGTCACACGGTCTTATTATCATGGTCATCTTGACAAGATCTCAGATCTCGCAGCAAGATCCTTATAGCATTTGCATCAGTCACATAACATGCGGAAAAGCAATCGTTATCATTTCCTATTCTAGTAGACGTACATAATCAGTGTTGAATAATAAATAAAACAGGATATGTATAATATTGATTGAAAGCGCTCGTGCATGTACATATTGACATGCCAAGGATACTAGAAAACCGCACCTACTCCACTTATGTTAATGCAGAACAGTGTAATTGAATGAACATTTTTTTATATATATTGTTACATCTTCATAATAATCTTATCTTGAAATTACAGGTAGAAAAGGATAAATCATGAATCCCGATAACTTCAAGGAATACGCCAAGGACATGGCGGAATACATTACAAATTATTTGGAAAATATTAGAGACAGGTATAATATGCCGCAATTTAAAAAATGCTCGATGACGAATCTGCATTTAATAATAATCTATATATGTTATTTTGTATTTTTCATGTAATTATATCTCGTACATAGAAATTTCAAAAATTTTCCAGGAGAGTTTTGCCTACAGTGGAACCAGGATACATGAAACCCCTCTTGCCATCCGAAGCACCACAAAGCCCTGAAGAATGGAAGGACATAATGGCCGATATCGAAAGAGTAATAATGCCAGGCGTAAGTGATTTTAAATGTCTCAGACGATCGTAAATCACTAATCTATCAGCAAACACAATAGTCATCGCCTCACATACACAAAAGGAATACAATGATATTAAAATAGAAAATTAAAATACTTTATTATCGATACTTTAGTTTGTTGCGCAAATAAGCAAGAAATAAATCGAGGTAAAATTGTTTAGGTTACTCACTGGCACAGTCCAAAATTCCACGCATACTTCCCCACTGCGCAATCATATCCTTCGATTCTAGCCGATATGTTAACGGGAGCTATTGCGTGCATTGGGTTCACGTGGGTAAGTATAAAAACTTGCAGTTAAAAAATGCAAATGCTTTATTTATCTTGAATAATTATTATAAGCTTCGCGAGATCCCGTTTTTCTCATTAATGTGTCAATTGATTAATTAATGTTGTGCAGCACAGTTTATAAAAAAATCCTTATTTATATTTTTAAGAATAAAAAAATCTATTGTTTCATGACACATCAAAATCAAAATTAAAATTAATCATAATTAAATCTCTTTTTCTTTAAATGTTTTAATTTTATTAAAGAAAATGTGTTACTTTTGTAACAAATCAAGCATAATATGAAATGAGGAAATATTCCAGATAGCACAAATCCCTCAAAGATATCTTAAAAACATTCTGAGAACGACTGTATGTTCTAAGAATGTCTATACATTGAGAGAAAAATATAGTTACTTTTGGACTCCATAATTTTATAATATTTTTAACGATAATTATGATTAACATAATAATGCATATAGTTAAATTAATTATATTTATTGTTAGAAATATTCTAAAATTATGGTTGGGCCAAAAGTAACTATATTTTTCTCTTAGTATAGAATATGTCTTGGAAATCTTATACTATCTGAGATATTGAATGCTGAGATAAAAATACTAAAGACACGTTATCCTTTTAGTCACTTTTGATATTCAATTTCTTGAATTTTAGATTGCGAGTCCAGCTTGTACTGAATTAGAAGTGATCGTATTAGACTGGCTGGGAAAAATGCTGAACTTGCCGAAAGAATTTCTTGCCTGCAGCGGTGGGAAAGGCGGTGGCGTCATTCAGGTAACCAACATTTTACAAATAACATTACAAAAGACATCTAGATAGATAAAGAGTGGACGGTTAATCCTAACGTTCCTGAAGAAAAAGATACTATTAAGCATTCTTAAGATATAATTTTTACTTACAGGGTACAGCTAGTGAAGCCACTTTAGTAGCGTTACTAGGAGCGAAAGCCAAAAAGATACAGCAAATTAAAGAACAGTATCCTGATTGGACGGAAAACCAGATTGTCGAAAAACTAGTCGCATATTGTTCATGTGAGTAATTATTTTGTTATAGAATCTGGTTATTGATATTGTAAAAATTTACAAGAGATCAGCGAGATCAAAACGGAAACAATTCATTACTTACGTCATTTCTATCAATGCAAATTAATCTCGGTTTAACTTACTTTTCATCTTTTTCTAATTCTTAGGACTAAAAAAAGATAGAAAGTAAGTTAAATCGAGATTAAAATTAATTTGCATTGGTAGAAATAGACATTAATCAAACAACGTTTCTTGTCAAAAATGAATTTATACGCACAGAGTATTAAATCGCACAAATTGTTTTTCAATCAATTCTTGTCTATCTTTATCTGAGTACAAAACAGCGCACAACAATGAGCCTCAAGCGGGACGGCTTTAAATAAGTGCTTGAACTATGACATGTATCTTGATGAGTGTTAAATGATCTATGAGAGTCGCAGTTAAGTCTAATACAGAAATGGAAGTAGAATTAAAAATAAAAGAGCGGTGTTTCATAAGTTTTAAAAATATTACTATAATCATTAAAATTAACCTATAATATTTCGCGTATATTATTCATACATGAGATGTTATTGCAATTTATTATTAGTTTTTTAATACATAAGTATGTATACTACGATAAACAAAAGGATTATGTAAGACAAATAGCTAAATAACTATCGCAATTTTTTTATTAAAAAATATTTTTAAAACGCAACATTAATATAAAATTTTATTGAAATATAACAAAAACAATAATTTATTTCCAAAGTTACTATTTGTTCCAGTTACTAATAAATTATAACTTTTCAATGTGTTATATGGTCGCAATTAAAGGCTAGAGTACACAACGTATCACTGATTTAATATAGCAGTTTTACATTCGTTTTATTCTTCATTGCATTATTTCGGATCGCATAGATATAATACTGAAAAGTGCCCGGTCGCTTTCAGTGACCAGGCGCAAATCAGTGCAAAGGCATGTGAATAGAGGGGATGAGAGGGATGGAGTGATAGGGTGAGTATGGGGTTCACGGTACTTCATCAAGCAGCACTTTGTCGTCATGGCAACTCGTAATAACCGCTCCAGCTATATTTCAGACCGAACTTTCTCTGCTATTCTTAACGCCCATAATAATTTCGACGCGCTTTATCGAAAGGAAAAAAGGAGAAGAAAAATTTTTTAGAATTCTCCGATGCGATGAATAATAATCACGGTGTTTTTTTTTCTATTAGAAATATCGAATGGAACAATATTATCAACAAGCCGCTATTGTTTTAAATGAACGGAGAATTCTTTTACTCTCTTTTGTGCTATAAACTACGATGAAATATGAGGTCGACAATTCCGTCAATATCTATGAAAGAGATTTTCTTCCTCAAACATTACGATACATTACACATGCAAATAAAAGCAGCTAAATGAAATATGTTAAAGAAATAAAGTCAAAGTTAACAAAATTTATATATCCATTCATATGGCATATATCTTTTACAAGTGCAAGTGATTATAAATCTAAATATATATTAAACATCGGCATTGCATAAATATAGGTAATATGACGTAATAATAAAGGAAAATGTATTACATAAAATCAATATTATAGATTTCTCGAAAACTAAATCTTTATAATAAATTTAAAAAATATGCAAAAAATATTGTATTTTTGTTCCAGGTCAAGCACATAGTTCGGTTGAACGCGCAGGACTTCTCGGTGGAGTAAAATTCAGACAATTGGAAGTCGATGAAAGATATAAGCTGCGCGGCGACACATTTGCCGAAGCAATCAGGAAGGATAAAGAACAAGGATTCATACCGTTTTACGTAAGTCTAGCTCATCCGATATTCCTTTACCAATCGAATGTTTTACTGCTTCCATTTCTTTAAAAAATTAAATAAAAACAAAGAGAAAAAATTTATTGCACTATACAAAAATGCGAAATAATATAATATGATTGCTTATGTAATAAAATAATATTCTCAGAAATTAAAGTAAATTAAGATTCAATTATGCAAATGACTTTTCTATTATAAATAACTGACTCCGCAAAAAAAGATAAGACGGTTTTTCTTAATTTCGAAAAGAACAAAAAATATAACATTAATAATTTTGTCCGAATTAACAAATTCTATAGACTTAAAAAGTTCATGTTATATCGTCTTCTCAGAAAGCTGCTTTTATTTGCATAACTCCATGCTTAATATATCTTAATAAATATTTTGTTTTAGCTTTAATTATTAACAGATTTAATATTGAAACATTAAAATCCAGCATTTAAAACTAACAATAAGACAATCTACAATTTGTATTTGATAGTACAAATTTCTAT
>VBVR01004264.1:0-14908 GCA_011638315.1 Tetramorium parvispinum
CGTTATTAGTGAAAGGTTTAACATGTAATAATAGGCGCCTTAAATATCAAACTACAATTTCCAACGTTTATTTGCATTCCA
Organism: Tetramorium parvispinum; assembly: GCA_011638315.1. Classification (NCBI taxonomy): domain Eukaryota; kingdom Metazoa; phylum Arthropoda; class Insecta; order Hymenoptera; family Formicidae; genus Tetramorium; species Tetramorium parvispinum. The sequence continues at coordinate 82 of VBVR01004264.1, forward strand.
AAAGGTACCAAATGTAAAATATAACCAAAAATAGCTTAAGTGGTACGCATTTGGCAACTCTCCCCTATATAGGATGTATTCAGATAGAACAAAAATTATAATGACATCATATTGACATCAAAATAACGATAAAATAACATATTAATGACATTTTGAAATTGTTTTGAAATTTTTTTGTGACTTCTTGTTCTACTTGGGTACAAGTAGTTTTATAATAATTGTATCGCCCGGTAATTATTGTTTCTTTAGAAGTTGTCACTCAAATGAAACAATTTTCACATTTTTTAGAATTGAATTTTATCTAAAAAGAAATGTGTTTACAGTGAAATCCCATCACGCAGATAATAATTTATCGTATAAAACATCCTATATTCTCTGACCTATTTTAATCTACTTATACTGTTCATCGTCCTCGACGTTATTTTAATTGTAGCGTCTAGTGGTTTACAACACAAATGGCTCAAATTAATTCGAAATAATATAGGCGACCTTGATCCTTCGCCCTGCAAGACGAGGGCGAATGACGAGGGATAATGAACGCCCACGTGCTCATCCCGCAATTCCATTCTATTCCTATCCACGCGATTCAGCGCTTTCGCGGGCGACTTGAGTCACTCGAATATACGGACAAAATTCCCGAAAAAGCGATGTCGACGACAAGGGGGGGATGACGTAGTCCACCCACCTGTCGATGACGACTAGCCATATGCTATTTTCGGGATGCGCTTCGCATAACTTTGCGTTAATGCACGCGGTATGCCCGCGCGGGTTTGGCTACCGAATTCGCTCGATGTGGCTTATATGTGGCTTTAAAATTTCTGTGTTCACAAGCCATCAATTCAAAAGAGTCGGCAGGACAAAAATCATTTAACTCTGGTATATGTATGCTATATGTATGATATAAATATTCATTATTTTTCACTATTTTATAAAAGAAGATATATATATATATCCTAATCAATAAATACATAATTAAATAAATGTTTGCTAAACAAGATATGTAAATAAAATGAAATATATGTATGTATGTTTCATTATTTTTCACCATAATAATATATTAATATATCTAATTAGAAAATGTATGTCCTCTTTTATTAAACTTATTTATAAAATAATAAAATTAATTTGTTTACACACATACGTATTTCTTATCTCAGTAAATTTGAAAAGAAGTTGATAATTTATTAATTATATCCAATCATTATTAAAATACTCAAACAACGATTGCGTAACTTATCCAGTTATGACGATAAAGTCTCTTATCATCGTAACCGGAACTATTTTTCCGAAGAACTGTGGAAATCAAAGGACAAAACAAATTGAAATCATCAATTTTAATCTTTGTCGCATTGTAAAATTTGTACTATCATTGTAATGTAATAAAATTATAATATTAATTAAACATAAAATATTAATGTCGTGATAAACTTTGTTAAATTTCATAACTTTTTCAAGAAATTATTCTTTTTTGTGTTGCTGCTTGATATTTTAGTAAACATTTGATATGAATCATATATTGGATAAATCATGACCGTTATAATAAACAATCAAGTAAATAGGAAATGTGCCAATTAATATACGGTCAAGGATCTTTTGTGCCTAATAATATCTTCCGCGTGAATTTATATATTTTTCGCTCAGCAAACTGCTATCCGCGCCATTACTATCAAACTTGGAATGCAATTTCAAACAAAAATTGTCACATAATTAATAATTTAAATAATACTGATCCTAATACGTATCTAGTATGACATGAAATTTCCGAAAATCTCTAATATAGGTATTGACAGAAGAATTAAATATTAATTCAATATATTCATAAAATGTGATTGAATCTAGCGCGAAAAATTATTGTCAGAGACAAAGATGAAAATATTTTATCCGTCTATCGTTTCTTGCGTCTTCATTAAATTAACTATCATTTCAAGAAAAAGGATGATTGATGTATGGCTGTCAACAAAAAGATCGATGTGAAATCTCTCATTGTTCGATTACAACAATTCGAAGGCCAGAGAGCTCAGATGAGGGCAACACAAAGCAGAAGAGCAGATATCATTGTCTTAAATAAAATTGCTACTGCGTCGAGCAATATTTCTCCTTTATCGCAGGAAATACATTATTGCGGCAATGATGCGTATTCCACCGTAATCGACACGTAAAAATTGCACACATAAATTGCAATTTTTTCTTAGATACGTCCGCGAGCGGGCGGACCGAGTTGCGTGATGCATGAATGTCCTCCGCCCCGTGGCGTCTTTACTGCGAAGCGTTTTCGAGCCGTCACCGGGCGAGGAAAACGCCGTAGTTTTCGATCGAATGATAAGCACGGGACTTCCTACGATCGCGAGACATGACTTTCGGCGATGTTTACGACCGCCGTTGAACGCCGATATCCCCGCAGCTATTTCGAACGCTAAAAATACCGCGCGCTTGGCGCACCTTTTCCCAACTGTCTACTATGTAACACCGGAAATGTTTCGTTTTCATGCCAGTCTTTGCGATTTTCGGGCGGACTCTCTTTTTTTTCTATTTTATTTTTGTCTTCTCTATTTTAGTCTTGACGACTTTGTCAGCTCCCTACACGTTCGTTTGATCAAAAAATTAACGAATATGCGAGAAGAAGAATGAACGTACGTCCCGGCTCTTGGAACATGGCTCGTAAAACTGTTCCGCGAATTAAATGCCGCACGAGGTGACGTCTCGCTTTCGTTTAACGGCGTTTTGCAACTACGGAACGTCATTTTTTGACCATAATTTTGACACGCAATCCAAATTACTGTTATTAAAACAATAAAATTAGAATAATTTTTATTGACACTATTGATATTAGTCATTTTTATAGAATTAAAATTTTTATATAATAACATTTCGTTAAAGTATCATTTAATAGATTAAATGTATATACATTGTTGTAAATATTTTTACACGTTTTCAAATACCATAAAATAAATGCATAAATTGGGATGAGGCGTGCCTCCGCGCTAACGCGAGAGATTAGTATTGAAAGGGTCCTGGGTTCAAATCCCAGTGACTCCTCATCCCGCATATTCCCTATTTTAGTTCGAGCGCCTACCGATTGAAAACCGACTATTCTCCTATAGGAAAACCGGGCTTTTCGCAGCCGATCGATAGGCGATCTAAAAAAGGGAGAAACAAGTCTGAATGAGACAAGCTTCGCTGAGAACGCTTTAACATTACAGATTTATGCATACATAGAAGGATTTACATGTAGTTTTCGTAGGTTACACATATACAGGTATACCTGGTATGTGAACTAAAACGGAATATAGTTCTCTTATCACTTCCACTGGTTTTTTTGAACGGTTGACTAATAGAAATCCGATGCTTGATTGCGCACTTTAATACTATTATTATCATCCAGTGTGGCTTTATAATGTCACACTCTGCTTCTCCATTTTTATGACAAAATTTGAGTTTGTGATCATCTTTTTTATGTATATTATATGTTTATTACAATCTTATACTCTGCTGTTTAAATAAGTAATAATATTGACATATGCTACAAGACTTGTATTGAGATTTGGATCATTATCAAAGCTCAAAAGGGAAGACTATTGCAAATTTACTTTATCCTATTATAAAGTTAAGTGCGGTTTATTACGCTTAAGGCGTATTATGTCTTGTTCAGTGTTTAGAAGTTTAATGGCTTCCACATGTGCTTACATAGCCTTCTTTTATGTAATAAGGCGTGTTTATTTGTTCTTTGATGACTTCGATGACGTACTTTAGGTCGAGATCCCTGTGTAAATTATTGTTCCTTTGATACCATTTTATATTGATAGTTGCATGTATGATATTGTTTTGAACACGTTGAATAATCATACGATTTATATCTGATGTATATATGGGGATGTCTCCAGAGTTGGATACCATACGTCCAGATTGGTCTTACAATCGTTAAATAGTAATTTTAAAATCGTTAAATAGTAAGTTAAATAGTAATCTTTTGTTGTAGAAATTTAACTGTGATGTTCTTCCTATTGGCCAATGCATTTGTCGTATTTCTAATCGACTTTGTTTCGCTTCTTTCTGTATGTACATGATGTTTCCAACATGAATCCAGATACATACCTAAATACTCAGCTGAATTGCTTTGTGGTAGTACATGTTGAAACTACATGTCGTAGTGGAAATGTGACATGAGTGGATTTTTGCTGATTGAGCTTTATTTTCTAATCCCGCATCCAGCTTGCATGGTTTATTCTATTCTATTCAGAACATTTTGAAGATCCTTCGTTGCTTTCAACTGCAGTGATTTATTTATAGCTAGTATCACTGTCCCAGACAGGAAACTTTTATAATAAATGCACAATTATTGCTTCTTTCCATTCACATTTCGCAATAATGTCATAAGGTGATTCTACAAAACACATATTTTTTACTGAAAAAGAATTTTGTAATTATAAGTTCTAAATATTGAGAAAATTATGAAGCAGAGTTATTTAAAAAATAAAAAGTAAAAAGAATTTCTTACTATTACTTGAATAATAATTGTACAATTTAATACTGTAACGATTTTACAATAATTACAAAATTAATTTCTGAAATGTATTCAATAATAATTATGCTCAGATGATTTCCTCTAATTATACAATTATATAAGAATTTATTTTAGGCATCAATTTTTTAAAGATTGCTATATGTTAAATAACAATAATTAAATTTATAATTAACGATGTTAAAAGTTAGATTTAGACTTATTGCACAATATATTATACATTATATTTAAAAATTAAAATGTTGCTACAATTTTTCTGCATGCGTTCCTATCTGGTACGTCATCAGCATACGTTGTAATCATGGTGTTGCTATCTAAAGGGTGTAGCAACAGTGTACAGCAGATATAAAATAGGTCCTAGGACACTACTTGCGATACAACTTGATTTGATAAAAGACTGACTTAGAATCCTCATGTGTTATTCTAAAGCTACAGTTAGTTTGATATAATTCGAGTAAACGACAAAAATTGCCCGGTTTACTTAACTTATAGACCAGGACCTTCGTGCCACACTTTGTTAAATGCTTGTACGACGTCCAAAAATATAACAAAACAGTATTTCTTTTCTTCAAACGTCTTTTCAATTGTGATAATCTGACGTAAAAATATTCGATATGTAAACTTATGATCGAAAATTGAATATTTCATAATCCAATGTACAACGCGTACCGTTGACAAAAAGTTTTTTTTATTTCTTGGTGATTTTATCGGACCTCTTAAACGTTCGTTTCATCACGAATCAAAGCGAATATACTAGAAAAAGAATGGATGTAGATCTCCCGGCTCTATGAAGGATGGCTCGTAAAATTGTTCCGTGAATTAAATGCCGTACGAAGTGACGTCTCACTTTCGTTTAACGATGTTTTGCAACTACGAAACGTCCGTAGTTTCGACACGCACTTGCATGTGAGATAACATGGAAGCTTTGCCAACTAGCATGCGGGATTATATATACCGATATGTGAATCACAAAACTACGATACGCACGGTATACGATATACATTTGCCGTTGCGCAAACAACATTTTATTTATATATAATTTATTTATCTTACATGTCTTAATGATACGTCACGCGCGCACGATAACGCTGATTATTAATCAAAATAAATTTCTGAAAAAGTTGGATAAAATTGTCGTGCCAAATGGAAAAATAAAGTAACGCGACGTAGCTCCGAACGTGTGATTATTAAGAAAAATATTTTTTCGAAAGCTGAAGATAAATAGCACCACAAATGAGAAAACAAAGCGATTACCAATAATTAAGAGAGATACCAATAAGTAAGATATCAATTATTAATAATTGAGAGAAACACAAGTTTTTCTTATATATATTCTGTCGATATAAAAAATTTTTTTTTCCACGTCGTGGATTAATCTGACGACGTTTAACATAACTTAACACGTGTCGGACCATCTTAACAAAACAATATGTCGCATTTTTTTACGGATGATGTATGCATGTCGCAATCTGATTGCATGATTGGCGCTGACGCGCCGCAAGGAATGAAACGGACATAAACGGAAAAATGCAGGAACTCGGAGCGTCCGTTTGCCCTTTGAAGCAGGCAATGCCCGTGGTTTATTCTTAGGTGTCTTTATCGGTCGTGGTTTTATTTATAGAAATGCAGTCTATCACTCAAAATATCGCGGTGACCGACGAAACTACGACGGATCGATCAAATGATCAGACGACGGAAAAGAAATTTCTTTGAACTTCGAACTGCCGGCCTTCGATTGCGACTTATCTTATCCCGGCAATAAATCGAATAAACGATTCGTTATTCCTAGTTATTCAGTCAAATTTTACTATATGGTGATTTGCAGTTAATAATATTGCGAATAAAGAGATTGTAGATCATCATTTCGGAAAACGGATAAATGCGTCAATTTTGTGGAGATGTTCCTTCGCACATTTATATCTTATGTCGTACATTTCCTTTTTATATAAATCTGTTTTTTATTTATGAATATAGAAAGGGAAAGCGTTTTCACATTATCTTTTAATTGTTTCGCGCTTGTAATTAAAAAAAGACAGGATATTTTAAAATATTTATTTTATTAGCTTATACATACATATGATGTAGATATACGATATATATGAAAATGCCAAAATATTGTTTATATACTAATTATGCAATTAAATTAAAGTTTCAGAAAAATGGCTACGTCGTTTTGGAGGACTTCTTTCGACCAGAAGAGATCGAAGAATTGAGAGCGTGTGGAGAAGAATTTACGAATAAATTACCTCCTGAATCCAAACGAAAAATATTTAATATGATAGAAATACAACAGGTAATATGAATATAAATAATTGTGAAACTTAAAAGCGTAACATTAATTCGATGATTTAGAATCGATCAGAGGTGATTTCTATAGCGTTCCTTGCAAATATTCACATGTAAATACTTGAAAACAATTTTTATCATGGAAAGTAGACATAGAAAGTACACAATGAATAAATTTTAAAACGTAAATTGTAAAACGACAAACTATATTTTCATTAATTTTCACATGTAATTTTCTGTGAATGTTATATAAATGAACCTTGATACTAATGCTAACGAAAATAATGAAATGACATAAATGATCTTGTTTCAGAATAAGGATCAATATTTTGTGAATAGCGCTAATAACATAAGTGTTTTCTTTGAGACTAAAGCTCTAGAAAAAGATGGGAAGTTGAAAGTTCACCCAAGAGTGTCGTTAAATAAAGTAAACTATTTCAACAATGTCATACTTCTAGTAAAACTAATCCCCATGATAGTATTTTGAAATAATTTTAATCAGTTTATGACGACTTTATAATTTCTAGGTAGGCCACGCTCTTCATTGGTTACATCCTACGTTCAAAAAGTACACGTTTGACGAGAGAGTGAAAGAAGTTGCTTTCCAATTGAACTATGAGGAACCAGTGGTGTGTCAGTCAATGTACATTTACAAGAATCCCGGAATAGGCTCGGAAGGTAATTAAATAATTCTTATGTGCATTGAGTTACACTTACATAATGAGAATGATTTAATAAGAATTAAATAAAATTAAAATTTATGTAATATAATACAAGTACAGCATTTGGAATAATTACTGTAACATTATATATCGAACACAATAATTATTTCCTTGCAGTTATGATGCATCAGGACGCATCATATTTATATGTCGAGCCGGAAAAACTCGTAGGTTTCTGGATCGCTTTGGAGGATGCAACGCTAGAAAATGGATGCCTATGGATTGCCCCGGGCTCACATCAAAGCGGAGTGCATAGGCGTTTTATGAGAAATAAAGATCCGAATTCTCAAGAGGTATTAATTTTCGACAGAGCGGCACCTTGCTATCCGTTAAGTAATTTCAGACCAATACCGGTACGCAAAGGCACCTGCATTCTTATTCACGGCCAAGTGGTCCATTTTTCTCATCCAAACAAGAGCGAAACATCGAGACACGCTTATACTTTTCATGTAATTGAGACGAAACATGTGTCCTATTCAAAGGAAAATTGGCTTCAACCACCTGCTGAAGGTTTTGCGAATCTTTATAAAAATTAAGTGTATACATATATTAATTTTGTTATTGTTCACTGTTTATTGCGCAATCTTATTCTTTATAACATTCGTTTCATTTCTCACTGTACAAATAATGACAAATTCATATACAAGAAATATCCATATATTAGAAAAATTAATTAAATTCTTCTTAATTTACGTAGCTATATAAAAATATTGATAGTATCAATGAAAAATGTTACATATTCAAAATTTTCAGGAAACTTGTATTAGCAAATTTATTAATACTTTGGTATAAAATAGAAAAAACGTATAAAAAGCTTATTTTTTTCTCAAATGATATATTTTGTGTATGTGCAAGCATATAATCGACAAAAGAAAATTCTAAAATACTTTTTACTAAAAAAATAAAATTAAAATTTTCATTAATTCTATTGATATCAGCCATCTTTATAGAATTAAGATTTTTATATAATAACATTTCGTAAAGTATCATTTAATAGGCTATGTATATACATTTTTGTAAATATCTTTACACGTCAGGTACTAAAATAAAAATACAAAATAAATACAAAATATATGCAATTCTGTTCGAGTAGCTAATGCATAGAAATGCGAAATTAATTCTTGTAGCTGCCTTAATCCAGTCTTTAACATCTGATGTTTCATAGAATCTTCAGTTTGCGTCAGTAACCTAAGACAAAAAAAGGTGTATAAACATATATAAAATATGTAAAATGATGTAACATGATAAACTATAATACTATAATACAGTATTAATATCAGTACTAATAGATTGACACACAATAATCGTGGGTTATTTTTGCACTCCAGCAATGAAAAAATAAAGCTCAATAATTTTCTTTATTGATTGAGAATCCATCCAAACTATTTTTTAATTTCTTTTTACATTAAAATATTAAGTCTATAACTACATAATTAAATACTATAATAAAACGTAGAATAATTAATATATAATATAGTAAATAATGACTTTTAATAAATATTAATATAAAAACATTAGATGATTGTGTATGGTGAAAAGGAATACTAGATCCTATTTCCGCGTTAAGAAAAAACTTACTTATTTAGATTCTGTGTCAGATCAATCGCTTTTCTGGTAATTTCTGATAGCGCAAATGTTATACAGATGCTTATGATATTGGTGGATCTACAGAATTGAAGGTAAAAGAATGTGCTATTCCTGCACTGTTGCATGCCAAACCACTGTTATGAAATAAAAATAAAATAATATTTAATTACAAAAAAATAAAATTCTTATTAATATCTATCACATTTCCGCATTTCAACTATTTATTAATAATATTAATATATTTGTGCGTACACGTATGTATATGTGAAATTATATATACATGTATGTAACAAATCTCACCACATGTCACGTGTGTAATTGTAGATGTACTGGAAATTCTGGAATACTTTTTCAGCTCTCATTTCTTATTCTTGGACACTTTCCGCGATGCCTATTTTATCACGTAATTTTTTCAAGTTTATCTCAGAGACATATTTCTTACACTTTTCTTTAAGTTTCTGAAAATATCACTTTTCAAATTCTTTTTCATATAACAATAATAAAATATTTTAATAACAAAAAATATTACCGTAATAGTATTGAACGTTTCGGTCATGAGATCACTGTGCTTATCCGTATTAACTGTACCAAATCGCTACTCTTCTCCAATATAGATTCCACATCTTTCAACTGTCGGCCACAAACTGAGAAAACATTAAAATTAGGCTCAAGTTACAAATTGTACTTCTATATATAGTTTTAGAAAGTTACATATATACAAATATACCTGATATATGTACAAAAACATCATGCAAATCCTTTAGTTTAGGATGTATTCAGCACGTCTTTGAAATGATTTATTAATAGTTGCAATCCAGTGCTTTATTGCACATTTTAATGCAGTTATTATAGTCCAGGGTGGCTTTAGAATGACATATACTTTCCACTCTGCCTCTGCCCAAGTTTCTGACATTTGCTTCGTGATAATCTGAAATAGAAATATTCGATATATAAACTTATAAAACTGAATATTTCATAATCCAATGTGCAATGCATACCGTTGATAAAAAGTTTTTCATAGTCAACTTTACATGTTCAAAAACATCATCTGTTAAATGTAATTCTTCATTAAAAGAAAAATTTTCTGCAGGATCATCACTGAAATGATTGACTATTACATGATTCATATTAAAATAATCTATTTTTTCAAGTGAATCATGACGTCCCAATGCCAATATATTATATATTGCCTCAGTGCAGCGATTTTTCATAGGAAAGTAAAACCTACATATACAAAATAAAAATAACATTTTTATTTGTTTATATATATATATCTATATATATATATATAATTGTTAAAATATACCATACTATATGATGTAACAAAAAGACAACTTGCCACTGATTTTTGTAACTGATGTATTTGTAAGCAACATTGAAGTATTTCATCATCTGGACATTTGAGAGAAAAATTATTTCTATTCTTTTCAGCTTGTTCTCGTGTTTGTCCTACAATATGTGGATGTTTAGAAAAAAACTGATCATGAATGAAAGATACAGCTTTCCTAGCTTTTAACGATAATTCATACTTCAATTTATTATCTTTAAAATGGCCTAATTCCAAAGAAAACGTGTTGGATAACGGGAAACTTTGCCAGTACCTGGAAAATTTAAACGATAGAGAAAATTCTTTTGTGTTACATACATATATAGACCGTAATTACCTCTGCTTGATATATCTTAATAAGACCACTGTTCACTTTCTGAGGATACTGCACTAACATTCCACAACTGATTCAGTTGTGCTCAGCAAAAGGCCCTATTTTTACCTAATAAAACACAATTATTATCAAAATATATAAGAGTCATAGTCTTAATTAAATTAAATCATATCAATAAAAGTGTACATACAGTAAATTTCATAGTATCTTCATAAATGTCTACTTATTGTATGTCTACGTATCTTTATAAATATCATTCCATACCTGTGAGATAAACTCGATGCAGCCAAGAAACATGTATTTCTTACTGTAAGCTTCCACAATACTCTGGTCTACAAAGTGACGTGGTTCTATCCATGAATGCTAAAATATTCTAAAATAAATTACATAGAATATCAAATTCTATAGGTAGTAAAACATCTTCTAAACTGTTGTATTGTATTACTGATAAAGAATATATAGAAAAATATGTATACAAAAGTTAGTACCGATGAGCTGCATGTGCTTCCCCATATGAAGGGCACTTTTTCTTCTTCTTCTTCTTCTTCTTATGGTGCTGGCTCCTGTTCTCATACGAGATACAATACGGCTAAACAATTGTATCTTATGCTCCGTTTGGAGCTGGAAATATGAAGGGCACAAATTGATAATTGTCCAAGCTCCAAACACTATGACACCAAACTACCCACTGGCTCCATAAGATATATCAGTGGCTGCCAACATCATGAAACAAAAATAAGCCAAACTGGTATCGTTCGGAGTATACCCAATGTAGTGAATTGTAAGATGTGTTTATTTATTCTCTATAATAAAATGAAGAAATAGTAATCTTAGAAATATTATTTATAAATTACAGAAATGAATGTGACTCATTGTAGGACAATAGCGAATAAGATGAAAACATTGATGAAAAGTTAATGAAAATGAGAATGCTGCCATATACGCACATACGTATGTGTAAGACAAGAGAACAAATGTAGGAAATGGCTACAAAAACAAGACAATTCATAGATCCACAAAAAAAGAAAAAGACAACGCTTTTACACATATTTTTGCTTCCCAAAAGAAAAGTTGTATACAAAAATTAAATTTAGAGCATTTTTATACATATTGTATACATTTATGTGTAATGAAAAACTTAATCATTTGACATGATCGACATAGTCATAGACATGTTTTATATTATACCACCAAATGGTGAGATACCACTTTATATTCTGGAGGATTGTATTTTGACCAGATTAGATTATCTAAGGCTTCTAAGTGAGGGATCTGCTAATGAATTTGATGGGAAATTCGAGTATTTATTACAAAATTCTGCTTATGATAAAATTGGACATTTTGTGTTACGGTAAGTACATGTCACAATTTTGTATAATAATCTTTAACAATTAAATACAACACAATTTGAACATTCAGAATACTATAAGTAACACATTAAACAATTGTCAGAATTCTAAAAATTTACATTCTGTGTTTTAGATTATTAGCTTCCACGTCATCAGATTTATGTACATATTGGATAGCCAAAGAATCATTGTTATTTAAGCATAGATTAGATAAAATATCGCCAAGACAATTACTTAAGTTACTGAAGCAAATTATTTGGAAATTGCAAGTGTTTAAAGATAAAAAAAATGTAATTGACACAACTCTTATCGAGTTCAGCAAATTCTATTCGCAGCCATTAGTATTTAAACATCTGATATCAAATTGTTACAATTGCAATGACTTTCGATATGAAGGTATGAATACGGATAATAACATTTATATGACAATTATTATAACAAAAAATTTCCAAACAAGCTAATATTTCTTATTTTATATTTCAGTGAGATTCGAGATAGTACCGGATTTGGTAAAGGAGAGAGAATTAGTTCTTAACAATGGAAATGTTATCACGTACTGTTCAAACTGGAAAAAAGTACTACAATCATTATTTAGGAATTATATACTCAGTGAAATGAGTGTCATGAAGAAACAGGCGCAACACACCATAAAATACGATCTTAGATTTCACATTTTAAATCAGAAAATCCAATCTTATCTCTTCAAGGAAGGTATTGCTCATGGAAACGTAACGATTGATAACATAGAGACGGAAACACAGAAATTCCCGTTATGCATGCAACATTTGCATTCTGTATTAAGAAGTAGACATCGTCTCAGTCACTATGCCCGTTTATACTACAGCCTCTTTCTAAAAGAAATAGGAATGACCCTGGAAGATTCAATTGCATTTTGGAGACAAGAATATTCCAAGCCACATACTTGCATCTCAGTATGTTCGCATAATTGGCAATCTAATGAAAAGAAATTCATATACAGCATCAGACATATGTACGGTTTAGAGGGATCACGGAGAAATTATAAGACGCCTGACTGTAATTTAATTTGTGTAAGTATAAAAATTTTCATGTACACATAAAAAATTCTTTTATAATCTATACAAACTTTATTATTAAGGCTATTTTCTCAAACATCGAAACTGTTACAGACTGGTATTAGTGGAGCAACGTACGAAGGTGGTTGTCCTTTCAAAGATTTTGATAAGAGTGCGCTCAGAAATCTTTTATGCGGTTCATTAACTGAAGACGAAATTGAGAAATTTTTAAGTAATGTATCTATTAAAGATCCAGAAGTTCTCTGCACTGCATTTCTGAAACTTGTATGCAAACACGACGTTAACGATATCGTCATTAAAAGTCCAGTACAATACTATCAAAGAATGACTGATTAATATTGATTTTAATTTCCACTATTGAAAAATTCGTACAACAATCTATACTGATTATTTTTAGTCAGTATTTTTCATTGTTCAATTCATGGTGTTAAAGAATCAATAAATATTCTGTACATATTACAAAACAAAGTTATTGACATAGATACATTATACTAAGCAATTATAAGTTACATTAAGTTCTGAGCAATCATTGTTTGCCAAATGATCGCAGAGCATCTTCTATAACACAACGAGTCACACCATCTCTAACTAATATAGCATGTACTCCAAGTTTACCAACTTCCACGATATTTCTGGCCTCGTCGTCAAAAAATATCATATCTTTATAGTCAACGTGAGAACTCTTTTGAATGCTAAAAGCAATTTAAGTTATACTTTGTAAGTTATTGTGCAATATGATTATTTATGTACCTTACACAAGACTTACTTAGAAAAATGTGTGACCTTGCTACCAGGAAATATTTCAATGTATTTGAAATATTTTTTCCAGCCAAATAGATCTAATAATTGTTTAGCTCCCTTTATTTCTGACGTACGTGAGGCCACACCGAGTTCGTATCCTTCTCCTGATAATTGTTTTAATACATCAGATACATCAGGGTAGTGGCGTATAGTATGACCATGTGCATCTATTATTTTATTTTGTGCTCTAAAATATTTCTTCTTTGAAGTCTGACACAGATTCTTACAATATATTATTTTATTAGTTTTTAATATACACACACACCCTCTTTTAAACGGCGGATCTACATGAGTGTCAACCCAAAACGGCCACAAGGTGTAATCTGAAATTTAATATTTTTTTCCATTTTCCCAGAAATCACATGCTGAATAATTCTCATTGCAACAAAAAAAAAAGAATAAGTAGTTATTATGAATTAGCTTCACATCTAAGTTGCACGCAACATTTACGATTTTGCCTGTACCTAAGTCAAAGACGATAATTTTCGGTCTTCTCTCCATTTGCTTCTTTAATTAAATTAGAGAGACAGGTAGAATTAATCAATAATGAAATACTTTCATCAATACGCGAAATTGTTACTTTCTCAGAAAAATAATGAATCTCACAGGATGAGCATAACCTAACTTCTCCTATTATCATAAGCACTTAATAGATGTCACCTGAATAGATGTCGGCGTTAAGCTGGTATTAAGCCTGTTCTACAATCAGTCGTATGTCGTATCGTAAGGTTGCAACCAGTCTTATGCGTCGTCTACAATGCAGTCGCAGACACGCAATCGTAAGGTCGTACAGCAAATCGACCAACGACAATCAAGAATATATAAGAAAACTTGATTGTCGTTGGTC
>VBVR01004265.1:0-14908 GCA_011638315.1 Tetramorium parvispinum
ACATGATGCAGCGTTACATTGGCAAATCCGTTCTAGCCGGTTTCCTTCTTCTTCTCTTGGTCTCTCTTTTTCTCTCCTTCTCTCTCTCTCTCTCTCTCTCTCTTTCGTGTGATCACACGACGGTATACCGAATTTCGAATTTCGATTGGGAGAATTTATGGCGACGCGTTCGCTAGCGGAGTTAGCACCGATCCCTAGTAGCTGTCCGTAGGTTTGGAGAGAGAAAAAGAAAGAGAGAAAGAGAGAAAGAGAGAGAGAGAGAGAGAGAGGGCGAAAGAGCAGTTCTGCATCCATCGGGTTTTTCGGCAGTCGGAAGATTTGTGGAGCCCGCGTTCGAGACGATTTAGATGTTCATTTAATTTAGTCCTCGGCCCGCAGTCGGCCACCGTGGGCCAGGCGGGACGCGCGCGCTGCCATTAAGGGCACCGTGGAAAAAAGGAACATCGAGATGTAATTTATATACACGTGTTCATGTTTCATTAAAATAATGTATCGGCCGGTCGCAGCCGCGGCATTAATTCGTGCCCCGGCGCGCTTGGTAATTATTAAATCACTTATATATTGGGCCCGTAGTGCCAGGGAATTTTTCGCGTGTCTACGAGCTCGCTTCTCGCTCCCATTAACATTAATTTATTGTTAAGTAAGATTTAACTGATTCAAGATCTCCACATATATGTATATTATGAATTCAGTCCTTAATAAAGCTCCAATAAACGCTGTCTGTTTTCTAAGTGTTTAATTTGTACACAGAAAAAAACTTTAATTTTAAATCAACAATAATATTCTCATATATACGCAAAAATATAAAATCTTCTTTAAAGATTTTGGTAATCTTAAGCAGAAATAAAATTTCTTTATGTGATAAATTATTGTCTGTTAATAATTTATCACATAAAGAAATTTTATTTCTGTTTAACATTACTAAAATCTTTAAAAAAGATTTTATATTTTTGCTTAAATAGGAGAATATTATTGTTGGTTTGAAATTAATGTTTTTTTCTGTGTAATATTATATTTAACTTCCTTAAGTAAAAATCAGTTTTCTATTTTATCATTATTTAAAGAAATAGACTTGATATATCTAATTAGGAGATTTGTAGAGATAAATGTTTTTTCATAAAAATCCTACACATTGATACCTAAAGTTATCTAGTTAGTGCAAGTAACGGTAAGGCAAGATACACGCAAGATAAGTGAAGTCAAAAGGTTAAGGGATGAACGAGTTGTTAAATCTATACATCTATACGATACATTAAATTGTTTCACGCATTTGTTACGCAGTGTTCGCCGCGGGAATTCATTTCCGCAGGCCCCTGCAAAAAAAGATGAGATACAAACATCGGGGTTAAGTCGACCCCATCCTTCTTTATAATCATGCGAAATAATTACTTCGGATGATATATAATTCGCCGTATACACGTGATTTATTACGCATCACAGCTCTCTAATCACCGTGCAGTACTTAGCACTGGACCAACGGACGTCCCCCAAATAAAACGCGCACGATAAAGGCGTTAACCCTAGCATTATCAAAGTATTTCCTATAACAGTAAATACAACTTGTATGTACAATATAAAATTGCATTTCAATCTTTACGATATAAAGTGATGCGAATTTGCCTTATGCAAAAATATATTTTTCATATTTTTTTATATTTTGTCAGATGATATATATTTTTTTTTACGGACTCTCTTTTCATCTCTCATAAATTCCAGATAAAAGTTAGATTAATGTTCAAATGGAGTTATTGACGACATTTTAAATGATCGAAAATGCTAACATTGATAATGCACGATTGTCATGCGTATCATCAATGATCATAAGAGTCAATGGTTTGAAACTGATATATACCTACGATTATCGGATGTCTACCATGTCGGCTGAAAATGAGCCAAGCGTATGATCATATCATATGACAGTAGTACAAGAAGCGGTCGGGCGACCGTATGATCCAGAAAGTGGTATCGTTAATCAAGCAATCCCTAGAAGTCAACAGGTGCAAATGGAACACCGGCATTTGAGCACAGATGTGGCATATGTACGACAATCAGCAACTTGCACTCTACGTTCGGGCGAATCGTGAGAGTATCTTGTTTTGTATGAATAAAATGAACGAATAAAAAAAATACGTGTGTAATAAGCCTTGTTTATTCTAAATGATAGGAAGGAATAATTCGAAACCAATTTGCACCTATAAAAAACAATTGAATAATTTCTAATTCTTAGTAAAGAAGAATAAAAATACCTCTTGCGATACCTTAAGGTTTCGAAAATTGATTCTATATCGAAGATAGAGAGACTAATCTCATTTTATAACAAATAAAGATATTAAAATATAAATTTTTTTCGTTAGGATTGATTAAAAAAAAATATTTCTTTCAAATAGATAATAATCAATTTTAGACAAATTGATTCAAAGATCTATTGATCTAATTGACTATAACTAAAAATTAAAATTTCGATGAAAAATGGGAAGTTTAACTACATTTCGTTTAGAAAAAGTATTTCAATCAATACACAAGTACATTTCTTGCCGAACGTCCCGAGTGATAATATCGTACGAAAAATAAAGCAAATATAAGTTATGTGCAAGTGTACATATATTTTAATCACATATTTTATATATGTTATAAAACACAAGCAAACGAAAATTTATATGTTTCTTTTGTATGCATGAATCTGTGCGGCTTGTGTATATCGAACGAGATATGCAGTTATATTAAATCACATGCGGCGATTAGCACGGGACTCGTTTACTCGTACATATGAGAGAAGTAGAAATTAGGTGAATCCACGCAAACCGGTTCGTTTCACCGCCGAGCGCGTATTACCCATCTTTTGCTTATTGAATTACGAATAGAGGTTCTATATCGGCGTAATTACTAAGCGCAGTCTTGTTAAGTATACCATTAATGATAGTCGAGAAGGCTCATATGTAAATATGACGTTCGTTTAATTAATTATCAGCCGATCTGATCTGATTATCTAGTAATAACGCAGACATATCATAGAGATGAGTATTACTTTCTATTAATTAAGTAATTCATCATCACGTGGATAATCGCGAAATATATAACAGAAAATAAAAACCTAAAAACGCACATCGACTTTTGATTATATACTTACATATCTGTTCTATTGTTTTTAATTAAGCTGCAACGTTACGCTTTGAAACCTTCAAAAAGTTGTGGAGATAATATGTTCTTGTAGAGTAATTATAGATATTTAGAATAAACACATTAGAAACATAAAAGTATTTAATTAGTTAAACCTTTAAAAACCTAACCTTTAATAAATTAAAAATACAAATCATTGTGAAAACTTGTAATTTTTGTACCTTTCAAATTTTCATAATCTGCAATTTTTATAATTTTATTATATTTTTACGTTAAAATACACAACATAAGAAAGTATTTAAATCTGCTTGGTCTCTTGAATTCGATTACATTGTTATGATTATGAGAGTTTGCCCAAAGCTTGCGAAATAAGAAGGAATGAAATAAAACGAATAAGATAAAGTCAAATAAAGTGGCTTCGTGAATCTTCTATATAACGTGTGAAATTCGTCCCATGTTTTTTTCTTCGTTCTAAACGCGATAATGAAGAGATCGTCGGGACACGCAGTTCTTAATCAATTCCTCGACGATTCCTCCGTACATACACGCACACATGGTACGGCTTAGCGCTACCGAATTCGTGTGACATAGTACAAGCAATCCCAAACACGAACGTTCTGTCTGACGTAGAGAGCAAAAAGCAAATCGTGGCTGACCTAAGCGGAGGCGGAGGGAGGAAGGGGAGAAAAGGGTAAAAGAGAACGATCTCAAATCCATTTATCGGGTGTTGGCCCCTTGCTTGTCGGCCTTTCACCGCCGAAGATTAGTGATCCAGGTCTTTTCTCTCGCGTCCAACTTCCATTTCGTTACTCCTATTTTAACTGTAATTTCTTAGAAATTTTTAAAATTGTACTAATGAAAACTGGAGTTTTCGACCTTATTATAATGCAACATTAAATTCCTCACTTATTTATTGCTAATATCCGCAATAATGTAGGACTAGAATTGTAAGTGGGCAATTTTTTTATCATAAATGATGAAATAGCGTAGCATATAAAAATTATATACAAAATATGTATATACATAGTAGCAAGAATTACATTAGATTTACTGATTTAATAATAAATAATGCTAGTAGCAAGTTCGCAAAACGTGCAAAGTTCGCGAAGAAAATAAAAAGGGGAGATCTGTAATTATATTTAATTAATTTCCCACTGGCCGACGACACGATGTACATCCTCCGCTGGCAGAAAAACTCGAATAAATAAGGAGGAACCGCTTGTATCGTGCGCCGACTGGAATTCGCAGGTGTCAAGACGGAGTGAGATACGTTTCGGACGTTACTGCCCCTTTTCTCCGGCCAGCGACGGTCTATCACGGTGCGTCTCCGTGATGCGTGGGTATATATGAACAACGACCGAAAGTGCCGTTTCTGGTGACTACCGTAGATGTAAATATCTGACGCGTCGCATTAACATACGTCCCCGCGGGCTCATTAAGGGTGAAATTAATTATCTAATGGAATCGTTTCAGTGCCATGCTTGATCCCTGCATTCGCAACACGTCCTTTCTCTCTTTTCCGTTCCCGGATACGGAAAAGCTACGTTCGTCTGACGCGGAATTTATCGTCAGGCGTGCCGGATGTCAGCCGAGAGTCGATTACATCAAAGGTGCATCTTAAGAAAACATAATTCTCTTTCTCTTTTTCTCCCTCAAATTTCATAAAATATTTAATCATAAAATTTTCGTATTATTTCATAAAATAAATTTAATTTCGTTTCTTTCTTGTTAATACACAGTTTTAGTAATTATTCATTCAATATTCATTATTCAGTATTTATTCTTTTTTTTAATGTTGATGCACACTGAAAAAAAATTCTAGTTAAAAGCGGACGAATCAGAAAACCTTGTAGGCGTGATAAAATATTTTGGTTATTATTATAATAGAACTCAATACTTTATAACTTATAATAACTAGAATTCTTATTATAATAATCAGAATATTTGGGGCTGGTTCGCCCGTTTTTAACCAGAATTTTTTTTCAGTAATAAACTTGAAATGTGAAATATTATTTTCTACTTCAATAAAATCTTTGCATAATATGCGCGCACGAATGAAGAACATTTGCATAGTTTTTCCGTCTGCGAATTTCGGCGTTCCTCTCTCATATTTGCAAAAATCGCGAGAAGCCGCAATCTCGGCAGCGATAAACTGCGAAGGTGAGCTGATCGAATCCGGCGGCAATCGATATATTATCATATACCAACCGCTACGTGAGCGCAAAGCAATCAGCGAGAGGGTGGAGGTAAGAAAACGCTACGAAGACTTAGAGGAGCAATTATCCTAATGGATGCAAGTCGCGCCCCGATTCCTACACCGGGCATGGTAATGAGTCGATATCACTGCATACCAGGACCTTGTATCCACCCAGTTCAGTCCCGGAGCTCGCCGGAGGAAAGGCACCGTGAAGAGGCCATCTCTCTCTCCGACTCCCTCCGCCACCCTTTCTCTCCCTCTCGCGTATCTCTTTTCGTATCGTGCGGACCCTCCCCCGGATTCGCCCCCTCCCTCTCCGGAATCCAGTCGGACACGAAATTCGCGGTCCGCCAATTCACACCTTAAACGCACGACCGTGTTCACACTTTCGTCGTGCGCACACGGAGACAGGTAACGCGGTAGACGTTCAACTATCTTGCTGCTGTTGATTCTGATTGTGTCCCTACCGTTGTTTTTCGGTTGGAGTTCATTCACACGACCAGTATCTTCGTAAACCGCGTTGTGATCAAATGACAAAAACGCATCGTTATATTCTAGATATTGATAAGATATCAAAAATCTTTATATATGAATCGTAATTGTAGTATTAGATTGAGACATTTCGATCTCTTTATATAACTTGTAGATTTTTTCTTTTTTTGTCTACGCGAAATGACACAAAAATTACTAATAATATCTACACAATTATAAAATTGTACTATTACGTCTTGTCGTATTGTGAAACAACGCAAACATTTGGCACGTCCATAGATATTTTTATAAAATGATGAGACAATAACAAATTTATTATTTCCGTCTAACAATTATTATTATTTTTTTGGATTTAAAACGGATATAAATTTCCAGATCTCCAGACGCGGATAGTAGATAATTATATTAGCGATGAAATTGATACGCGAGGTGGGAAACAATGAGCTTGAAAAAAGTAAATCGCAATCGGCTAAATACTTGAAATGGCTTCGCACTTGTCGTCCGGCACAATGAGATTATCAGATCCATTCTTAGAAGGTGTTTAGTAGTGCAACAGAGGCATCACGATACTATGACCCCTGCTGCTCGCGTACCTGCTACACGCTGGTACCTGCCACGTTTCGAGCCGCCGCGCCGATGCCTTGCTCACGATTCTCTGAACCTTTGACTTGGCTACTCATCAAGAGCAAGCTGATAATCACAGCTTAAATATTTTTTTATGGAAATATTGCCATGGTAAAATTATTTTACCGTGGATTTAAGTAATATATTTACTGTTATATACGTATATGTACATCAAATGTTTATAGTTATTAAAAATACGTGAGAAGAAAGGATCTGCTGACACATTGTATGCTGTTGTAGAAAATGTTGTTAATATGTGAACAGCAAAAAGACTTGTTAAAAATATCAATTTTATTTTGTTAAAAATAATTTTATTAAACTTGTATATCACTTCTACATGATAAGATTCGTTGCAAGAGAAAAATGCAATTGCTATAGATAAATTTTATCTCACTTTAGCAGCAAATGTTTGGGAAATAGATTTATTTAATAAGCACTTTTGATAATACAAATTTTGCTGTAATATCACATGATTGATTATGCTAGCGAAGCTTGATTGCTTTCATTGAATGTACAACAATAGTGTAATGATTTTATTATGGCAGCAAAATTCTTTCTTCCTGGATATATTCAGCAACTTATTATTATATATATTATTATTACAAATTTTTGGTTATTTGAGAAATTTCTAATGCATTTGTAAATGCATCTAGTTAATAATTATGAATACTTTTTCAACTAGGATTTTTGATTATTTTAAAATCTGTACTAAAAGTATTTAACTAGAAAGAAATATTCTTCGTGAATTATTCGTAATAAGTTGCAATAAAAATTGCTTTTTATTGTAAATATTTTCATATTGAAATTCGCTTCGAGCAACAATGACTGAATCTCAGAAGTTTCATGCATACAATGTCTGCACATAAAGATAATTGTGCGCGTGTTACCTGGTCTTTCGATTATCTCGAGTTAAATGAGTAACTGCGATAAATGCGTGATGGTATCGGAAATTTCGGTATCAGATG
Source organism: Tetramorium parvispinum (assembly GCA_011638315.1). NCBI lineage: Eukaryota > Metazoa > Arthropoda > Insecta > Hymenoptera > Formicidae > Tetramorium > Tetramorium parvispinum. The sequence continues at coordinate 7,396 of VBVR01004265.1, forward strand.
TCGGCGCGCGTGGACATGACTATGTAAGTAGCGAGTACGTCGCGCAAAAGACAGGAGTCCTCATCGGGGCAAGGACGCGAATAAACTGCGGACAATATGCGCGTCCCAGGAGCTTTTGTACGCAGCAGGTGCATTGATTGAAATGCGAACCAGTTTAAGGGTGCAACTTAATCCGGCAAACGTACGGCTGCGTGAACTTTAACAATAGCCTCTAACGCTGTCGCCCCGTGCTACCGCTTCGCCGTAACCTTCGCTAGGATTCGAATTCGGCATTCGGTGTCGTTTTCCATCCGCTCACGGAAACAAAAAGACCCGATTGATCGCGAACTCGAGCGAATTTGCGGTGAGGCGAGCAATCGAGCGATTTAAAATATTTCCGAGCGAAACGATGAAGCCGCTAAGTGTTGCATGTCGACACGATAATTGTGCCATTGCGATACACGTGGATGATTTCTTTCAACTAAATATTACACGTTGATATGACTTATGTTCATTTTTACCAATGCAGATTAACTTTAATTTTGGTTTAACTTACTGTCTATTGTTTTTTAGTCCTAAAAATTAGAAAAAGATGAAAAGTAAGTTGAACTGAGATTAAAGTTAATCTGCATTGGTAGAAATGGACATTAATACTCTATTGCTAATATTTATTATAATAAAGCCTGAATTATTTTATATATTTATTTAATTATAAATATAAAAGCACATATTTTTATTTACAAGCTCGCTTTCTCTCTCCCTCTCTCTCTCTCTCTCTCTCTCTCTCTCTCTCTACAGTATATTATTTTTATTCTCTTAAACCTCTTTTTTAATTGTAAAGTATTTCATTATATTATGGATATTAATATGTAATACACTTTGTAATACATAATTTTATATCAATTGACGATCGCTTAGGCAACATTAAATTAAATGCAATAATGGAAAATTAGAAATTGAAACAAAATGTCGATTGTGTAAATGAGTATAGATATAAATTTCTGAAGTAATAATATAGAGATGATATGAAAAAAATCATAAATGTACTATAAAATCTATTTTAAACAAAACAACTTGTTTATAATCTTCACAAATATCGGATCTCTTTTAACTCTAAATAATAATGTATTTATCAAGATAGTTGATATTTGTCTTACACTGAAAAAAAATTCTGGTTAAAATCGGACGAATCAGAAGATCTTGTAGGATGATCAAATATTCTGGTTATTATAATAGAACTCAATACTTTATAATTTATATTAACCAGAATTGCCATTATAATAACCAGAATATTTCATCAAGCCTACAAGATCTTTCAGATTCAGTTTTAACCAGAATTTCTTTTCAGTGTATACATATACATATATCGATATTTTTATCAGACATCAACTATCAAATCAAACACCTGCTAGATGTTTTATTGATTAGTTAAATTTTAAAATCTGTTCTCTTAAAAGCTAATCCTTAAAGCTTCGAAAAACGAGCGGATTGCGGTTCCGAGGGCAACCTAAAGCACCCTCACCCTAGAGCAAACAAATTAGATCATACACCTCGAATGATACAGAGGGGTGCCCAACATTCCGCAAATGTCAGTTTAAAAGAGATCGCATAATACAATCTAAACAAATTAAAACTCAGATAAATAGAATATTTTTAGCGATATTCTATCGCAAAATTTAGTATGTTTTCGAAAGAAAAGTGCGTAAAATACATGTCGTCCAAACCTTTAGTTCCTTCTATCTGTCGCTTCTACTTTTCAATGTGTGCTTAATACAACGCAATTGCAGATGCCGCGAAAAGCTGGGCCGTTTTTGACGCCAATAATCGCGATTATGGAATTTATTGAAAATATTTTTCAGAATATAATTGCGCCCGTTTGGGCGTGGTTTGCTCATTACCAATCAGCATGGACAGGCCGGATTGGCGGGATGGCAAACGAGATTATTTTGATCCCGAATCCAATAAACTCAGACTGATGCCTGCTAACCGCAGTTCTTCCGCACTCGTACAATTCGAATAATCCGATAGTTCATTGGCATCGCGCAACGTTGCTGGCTTACGGCCGACGTATCCTGCATTTACACTGTTTTGTAAGACGTGAGGCGTCATCGACGCAGACGTATCGACTTTGGGACTCACTAGCGTAGCTGGCTTATATAACGCGGATTAGTTTAATGGAAGACCGAGAAATGTCATGCCGATCAAAGGGTTGTTTCACACGTGGATTGAAAGAACAGATGAGAAACTGTGATGATGGATTTGGATCTCTCTTTGACATTTGAAAATGCCTTTACTAACCAAATCGAAAATTTAGAAATTTAATCACAGTGAAAGGAATTGAAATATAGGTCAAACATGGACTTCTGCACCGGAAAAAAATTCTGGTTAAAAATGAACGAATCAAAAAATCTTATAGAATTGATCAAATATTCTGGTTATTATAATAGAAATTCTGGTTATTATTATTCTGATCTATTATAATAACAAGAAAGAATATTTGATTAATACTACAAGATTTTCTGATTTGTTCATTTTTAACCAGAATTTTTTCAGTGTGTGTAAGCCATATTTCAATTTAAATTATTTTTTCAAGTTATCTTTTTCTATTTATTTTGTATTTATATTTGTATTTTTCTTTGCATTAATATAGGAAAAACGCCAAAAAGTATTTTATATAAATAGATTTTATAATAAGTTTTTGTTCGTTCAATTAATTATTTTCTAAAATCTTTGACTAAAAATAAATTGTATTGGAAAATGAAGCGTTTGTTATTAGAAGATGGAATTGAGAAAATTATGATCTTCTCATGTATAAATGCAAGTATTTCGGAATTTTAAAATAATTATAGCTTTGCACATACGATAATTACAGCATAAAGTTATATAGTGTATAATTACTGAAATAATGCACATTGCATTACATTCATACTAGTACTTTATGTAATATAGGAGAGAAGAAAAAACATGTTGGTTATATTATCTTACCTAGCTTGATAGTATCACCCATATCGCATGAAAGAGAAACTTGTTTAAAATTATAGGCTCTAATGATACCCGACAGAAAGACTGCGCTAGTAGATAGAGATAAAGTGCTTGTAAAGTCTTACGATCGTAATCCAGATCATATACAGATCCGTGTTACGGAAAAAGAAATATCCGAATACAAATGGTTCGACTTACTTTTAATTTCCGCATTAGCAATTATATACGTGCATTTTCATATATAAAAAAATAATAAGCCGTCAGTAATAGCATCCTGGTAATACTGCAATTTCTAAGAAAAAAAAAATTAATTTTTTTAATTCATTATCAAATTTACATTTTGTAAATTTGATTCCCTTGAATATTTAACGTTGCGGTGTGGCAGTCATCTTAATAGTTCTCGGAAGTGTGAGAATTATAAGTATATTTATTAACACCATAAATTATATAAATTTTATAAAATCATAATACTGCATTTTCTTAATTTAGAACAAAAACATAGAAAAAGCACAACTTAAAACTGAACAGAAATAAGGCATCCTCACAATATTTGTGATGAGATATCTAGAATTTGAAGAATGTAAGTACTTATGCAAGAAAAACATCCTAATCTTCCAAGTGTATCTAAACATTTTCTACATTCTTATGACTGAACGTGTGAAAATCTAGAATGGATAAATTTCACACTTTCACCGAGAGATGCACTTTCCATTCGCCCGGCCTAAAAGATATCGCGGTCCCAAAGACAATCGCGATCGGCGACGATCGAATTAGCGATTCAGAAATGCTGGCGCTGCGCCACGTCCCGATCGCGAGGTAGCCGGATAATTGCATGTTTGGTTATCGAGAACAAGAGTCGTTCGCTCACGCGCGTTTCCCTCGGTAGTGGGACCGCGCGGGCTGCGGTATGCCCCGCTCGACTCTCTGGTATCTAAATTACTCCCAGTGAGTCGAAGGTGCAGGCCCACATCGTAATTCCATCTTCTTTCGCATATCCCCTTCCGTTCCCGCGCTGGAACCGAGCGGTGGAGCGGTATCGGCGCTCCACATTATACCGGCTACGCGTAGCACCAGGGCAGATGCGACGACTAATTCTCCGATTATCGCGGCACGCGGCCGCTATCGTAATGGTAATGTCGGCCGTTTCGTATTCCAACGAGATTATTTATAATATTCGACGTCCGCAAAATCGTCGAGGCCGGGATGTGTGCTGCGAGGGGCCCGGCCGCGCGCACTCGTCCCCCGACAATTCGGACCTCGAGCGTACGATCCCCGGTGTCTTCTTATTTATTTAATTTACTTCCTTAATGTCGGACGTTAAGCGAATGCGCCGATAATGAGGTCTCATTTCTTCGACTTTCGACCAGCAACGCGCAGCGAATGACCGTAATTTCGACCGCAGTGCCGCGAAGAAGCAATCGGACGAAAGTGCATCAGGACCGGTCTGTAAAATCCCATCGATTCTTTTTCTAATGTAATTAAACCTTGAGCGTATTGCTTTGAATACGCTTAAACTGAATAAAGATGATAAATTATGTTTCATTGAGGAAACCTAACATTCTACACATTTTCTTTCTCATAATACGTATGCAGAAAACAATGTAATATTGCTGTACGAAAAATACGTAGCTTTTTATTTCAAATAAAAACTTTAAAATATATGTAATTTCTCTTATTAACCAATAAATAACATTAAAATAGTCCTAATTGTTCTTCCTTAACAGAATAGAATCATTTAACTTAAAATTTTAATTTTTAATATTTATTTTTCTGTAATTTATGAAATAATAAACGTACACTGAGAGAAAAATATAGTTACTTTTGTCTCAACCATAATTTTATAATATTTCTAACACGAAATATGAGTAACTTAAGTATATGCATTATTATGTTAACCATAATTATCGTTGGAAATATTATAAAATTGTAGTTGAGACCAAAACTAACTATATTTTCTCTCTCAGTCTAGTTGTTTTGGCGCTGTTAAACTATCTTTAGTATATATTACTGCGAGAGTAAATGCAAGAGATATACGTTTCTTGGAATATTGAACGTTTTCCAGTTACAAGCTGATTCCTTCAAATCGGTTTAAGCGCCTAATTAATAAATATAACAGCGATTTAACTTTAAGCGATAGTTAAGGCTATTCTAAAGGATTTGGCTGGCGATGATCGAGTGATATCTTCGATTGCGGTCGAATTGAATTAACATTAACGAATGATACATTTCAGTCGGCGGGAATGGCCGAGAAACATTTTCAATCTGTAATTAAGTTCGGCGACTGGATACTCGCCTTTAGTGCCATTGTTATTACCGGCAATCGATCGTTACCACTTTAGGACTGAAATTAATGATCGACCGTTAAAACGATACCCTTCCTGCACTCGTAGTCGAAAGTGAGAGCACCTGCTCACCTTGAGTGATTTCCAACGGAGCGTAATGTGTCGCGGAGAAAGGAAGATGACGGTTACACTTAGATGCTCCGATATTAAGTTACATTCCTTTTGCCTAATTGCGTATTACAGCTAATTAGGAGCACTCCTGATTATGAAATTATTATTAATAATCGCATAACGAGATAATTGGCTAGATATTCCAGAAATTAGAATATAGTGATCTCACCGACTCAATCGTCCAAGTTTAACGCGCAAGTGCGAGATCCGTAATTAGAATTTATATCATAATCTGTAAATTGCCATCTCTCGTGAAATATTATTTGCTAAAGAGATCATTTATCATCTTTATGAGAAAAATTCTAATTCTTTTTCTTTTGTATGTAAATAATTTTGTAGTGTAGAAATTTTTCACATATTGACGATTATATATTCAACACGCAAAAAATGAATAGCCAAGGAAGCTAAAAATAATGTTGTCACTACCAAAGCTCAATATTTTGGCTGTTAAAATTTTGGCGCTACAGTAAAAAATATTCACTGTTAGAACTAAATAACGTTTAGATAAATCCATTATGCTAATTTCTCTTCGCAATAGCAATTAAACCGAATTGAATGTTCAGTTCCACGTAAGATAATGATAATGAGGAATAGCTGCTACTTTCTTAGCTATTCGTATTAGAACATTTTTAATTTCAGCTAATAAAATTGTATTTCATAGCAAATGTATTTTATTTTTAACAGCTAATTTTTAGCAATGACAGCAAACTTTGAACTAGTTAATGACATTTAGCTAATATTACTAACAAGTAAGTTGTAAGTTATTTTTTTGTAAATCCGAAGATTTTTTCCTCATGAGATACTCCGGCTTGGCCGTCGCGCCGATTCGTGCCGATTGAATGTCAAAGAGAAGGCATGATGACAGGGAAAGAATGACGAAGAGGACTCGGAAGAAGAAGGAAGCGACCGAAACGAAAGCGCACGCGAAATGCCCGGTCGCGGCGTCTTCGTGACGTTCGACGTTGTAGCTTCGCGTGGTCCATTTCGCGGGATGGTGCACGCACGATGACGTGATCACGTGACCGTTAAAAACCTGACCTAACCGACACACAGACCAGCGTCTGCCGCGGCGGCACGCTATCATCCGCGCGCACCGAGCTGGTGAATGAACCACGAGTTGGTGCGCCCAAGTGTGCAACCTCGACGGTAACGGCCCGACGACCCCGTAAATCTAGCCGTGCCTCCTCGAGACCGGGAGACATGCGAGAGCTGATGAACCGTCCGTACGTCGTCGTCGTCGTCCCACCCCGCCCTGTCCGCCGCCAGTGAATGCGTGCATGCGTTTCTTTCCGTCGATCGTTCCATCGGTTCAAGGTCTTCACGTGTAGGTGCATATCGCGCGTGGATGCACCTCGCGTGTTGCACCGACTTATACTTCCCGATGGCCGATTAGCCATCGGTGATATCAGAATTGGCCAGCGAATTTGCCGCTGCAAAATTGGCAAAATCAAAGATAAAAACCGCGAATATCAAGATATAATAATTGTAGGACGAAATGTTGGATAATTTGATAATAATATTTATGATAGAATTATTAATAATTATTGTCTTTTTCCATACGTTGCAGATTGGAAATTAATAACAGATAGGAACGCAAGCAGAAAAATTTTAGCACCATTGTAATTTTAAAATCTAATGTATAACATTGTGTATAATAAGACTAAATCTAATTTTTAAAATTATTAATTATAAATTTAATTATTGTAACATTATTGTAACATATACCAATTTTTTAAAAATTGATGGCTAAAATAAATTCGTATATAATTGTAATATTGCAGCGAATCTTAGCAGAATTATTACGGAATACATTTTAGAAATTAATTTTCTAATTATTGTAAAAACCGTTACAACATAAAATTGTACAATTATTATTCAAGTATATTGAAAAAAAGCAAGTGTTACATAAACGCTCATATACTTACTCATATGAACACGTTCATTGTGTCACATCAACGCTTATATACTCATATGAATACGTTCATTGTTTCATATATACGCAACAATTTATAATCTTCTTAGAAGAATTAAAAAATCTTAAATTTCAACAATATCATAGTCGTATTTCAATACTATAATTGTTATCTCAAGAATAGAAA
>VBVR01004266.1:0-14907 GCA_011638315.1 Tetramorium parvispinum
ACTTTAAGTACTTCCCATTTGAAAACTATTATAGCCTCGACATTTTCGCATAAGAGTTTTCGACTTAGAATGTTCCACAGAATCTGTCAGTGAAAGGAGGTGCGCGAGTTTTGGGACACCCGTATATGTTTCCAAGCGAATTTTACTTACGAGAAAACTCATGATCCTTGCGACACACGACACTTAACAATTCGATAGTTTAATAAAGATGATTACAATATATATGGTTGAAAGTAATTTGGAAAATGTGATCCGCGTGACACGGAGGCTGTACGACGTGAAGAGAGCGAACGAGAGTGCAAAGCTCAGTCCGCTGGAAATTTTCATACATAGCAAGTGTCTCGATAGCGAGGCATTCGCACTTGCACGTGTGTTTTGTAGTATTCTTCTTAGAATAAATGCAAGCCTAATGGGAATAAGATAATTCACGCGTAGGTATTCATGACATAAGCACGGATCGATAGATGCGAGGTAAAGAACAGCAAGCATTTCGCAACTTAAGATGCAACCGAATTTAATAATTGTCGCCGGTGCCTTCAAACTTGAGACACTGCGGCGTGATAAGCGATACAAGTGGTTGCTTATGAATTCTCGAACATCGGTTAGTCAATGGATCCGAACAATAGTTGAAAATCAACTTGCCAACGTTGGATCTTTAATCATAGGCCAAACATTGATTTTATGTACAAATGCCAAAGTAGGTTCATCAATGTTAACCCAAATATCGGCCTTGAATATAATTACTAATGTTGATGACAAGATATTTGGCCGAATTTAGGCGTCCGAACTTTGGATATGCGATAACGCACCGAACAATGGTCACATTGCCTACCTCGGCAAATCTTATATGGATGTCCATAAATTCTAAATTAACGTATATGGTATCAACGAAAACTTAATCTTCGATTTCTGCTTTCAAAATAACTTTAGATTTTATCGAGATGATTTCAGGAAATTAAATAAATTTTATTTATTGTTTCTACAACTATTTTCCATTTAGTTTTCCATTGTTTGTGTTATAGCACGTTTCGTAAAGGATTTTCGAGCGCTAATGTGCATCCTACTTTTGCACGAGTCCATATTCGCGGGAGTCCTAAAATCCATCGGAACCATCTAGTCCTCTAGCAAATTTTCAGCATAGCGGTTGGGTGGAGCAGGAACTAATCCGAAAAGTTTCGCGGCTAAAGTTGGCTGAGACCGTCGTTTCCGGTCCGATGGCACGCCGTGGGCCATTGGCCGCTCTGCGTTCATGAACAATGAGCCCCGTGACATTTCGAGCCACGGCTCTTTACTTCCGGTTTTACGAAGCTCTCCGTGCTCTCCGGAGGGCAATTGTCGTCGGAAAAACCGAAGGACACCCGCCGTATTTGCGACTGTGCCGTAAATCACCCTCTTTGACCCTGTTTAACCCGCTTGATCCTTCCACATTACGTTTATAGAATTGTTCTTATGGTATAGTCCATATGATTATTTACAAAGAGTCTACATTATTTATTTCGGAAAATAAGTCCGCGCAAAGTTTCTTCTTTGGGAGTTTTCGTCGTGACGGAAACGAGATATAATAACAGCTTAACGCGGGTTATACGTTTCACATTACGATAATGTACCCGTATCACAATCCACGAACCGCGTATTATGCAAAACGAATGAATACGTCGAACTCTCGCAGCCGTCTGTCACGGGAATTTAATATCGAGTAAGGTGTCCCCCCTTCCCAATTGTAACTTGCCGGGGATCGTCGAGGAAAAGAACGAAAAGCGCGAGAAGATCGCGGAAACAAACTCTTTGCGGAGAATTTGCAATTCACCGAGCGTAAGAGGGCAGAGAGAATGGAAGACCTCGAAAGGGAGCGGAGGGCAAAGTTTGAGCGGAACTGGCGTTGCAGCTGACGTTGCCAGATATTAAAAATGATTCTCGTCGCACTCGATTTTCGTACTCAATTGCGGTGCATCAGGAAGAAGAGGAAGATTAAGATTATCGATTTCTAATTCGTATAAGATAAGAAGTAAATGTGTCAGCGTTTCAAAAAGGGAAAACAATGGATGAATTTAAAAGCATCGAGTTTCTAGGAAAGGCCAAGAAAGCCTGGGCGCGAAGGGAATATTGATCCGAGATAAAAGAACGAAATACAACCGAATTCTTCTCGGATCGCGTGTGCCAGGACGCCGGACGTGTCGGCCAACGGCGTACCGTTGCTATTATCGAGATCATTATCGACATTAGGTGTCAGCAACACGTAGCATTATTACCGGAGTTTCGCTGTGTAACGCAATATAATCGCTGTAACGTAAGCTGTGTGAGAGGAAAATAGCGCGGCCGTCACGAGTGTATGAGTATGCAAAACATGAAGGACGCGGTGCTTTTTTCACAATGTTCGTATATCTGAGACCTTAAACCACGAGAAAATGCATGTTACCTCGCGCGCACGTAGTCCATTTCCCTCTCCCCCCGCCGCCCCTGTGTTTCCAACGACAAGGTGCATGCAGCGACAGTCATGTGCACGATGAAATTTACAAAAGAAAAGAATATTTAGTGAATATTTTGAGATATAAGGAAAAAAGAGAGAATCGCGTGACTGATCAACTCATGAAAAACACGACTACATGACTTTAATAATATAATTTATAATATAATGGCATATACGTGAGTCTTATAAAGCAAATCTTTTGTTCCATTTAAATGAATTATTGTCATAAAATTATAGGACAGAATATACATTTTTCATCAATTAAATTATCAATTAAACATTTAGTTGGTTTATATGTACCCTTCAAAATGCAAATTATAACTAAATAAGTTCGCGAAATTTGCGGATGTTTATGAGTGAGGCTAAGAAAGTATTATCAGTGAGGCTAAGAAACGTTACAATGTTGCTGAAAAAAATTCTTGATTACGTAGGACACCTGAGTTATGATCAATGCGATATGAATAGTTTACTCGTATATAATAAAATTTAAATTTTGTAATTTTACTGAAGAATATTTAGCAAAATGACAATAAAAGTAGAGCGAATGAAAATAAATTTATATATCAAAAGACAAGCAGGGAAACATTAACGGTAATTACATCTAGTGTTCGAAACAAAGTATACGACATTAAGGTCTGCGTCAGACTACGAATTGAGATTGAAATTGAATTGGAATTCAGCCAATTAGAACAAAGCTAATATGAAGTAATTTTGTGAAATTGTTCCGGTCAAATTCCAATATAATCTCAATCTCGATCCGTTTGATACAAGTTTAAGTATCCCTATCATCATATTCTATGTACTAAACACTTTCAAATACTTCCTAGTCTAAAAAGTCATGTAGAAATATTGAGACGATTTTTTTCCTCTTATCGAAAAATATCGCTCATCTAGTGTTTCGATACCGCAAAGGTGCGATATGGCCTACAACATCGCCAGTATTATCATCGTCATTATCGTCATCACAGAATTAAAGCCGTAGCACCTATCATTATGTTCACGCGATACTCTGCACTTTACGTGCCAATCGGCCGGTTTCTCTCTATGTGTGTCGAGACTCTTACGAGCCGGCGCACAAGCTTCGAAATTAAAAGGACGTCGCGCTAGGCGAACCGCCATAGGTATCACGTTACTCACATGAATATGTATGTACCGTATGAATGTACATAAGGGAACCCCCGCGTGTCCTTGCTGCGTTACGTATTCACGAATTTATAATTCGCGACAGGACATTGTCGCTGGACGCTGGGCGGTTCTTTGGTAGCGATACTTAATATCGTACACTTTGTTTTGATAATTAAATACGATTACCATGAATGTCTCTTTACTTGTGGAATAATAATAACATAATAGGTTTACAGAGAACTCTGTGAATTTTTGAAAATAACTTATTATTCGGAAAATAATTTTCTATTAAGTAATTCTCATTCTCAAATTATGAAATTATTTACACATTTAAATGATATGAGATGAACGATCGTTAAAAAAGAGGCTCAAATAATATACATTAAATAATATACATTAATAAGCAAAATAATATACATTAAAAAGCAAAATTGATATCAAGTGAAAACAATGGTTTTTTTTAATCGATATTTTAATTAAAAATGATTATCAATATTTTAGTTTTTTAATTCAAAATCAATTTCTTTTCTAATCACTGTATCATAATTACGATGTAAATCATTACCAGGTATTTAAAAACTTTTGTCACAACACTAATATAGACATTACTCACTTGACTGGAACAAATTAATAAATATACGTGTATTTCAGCTACAGTGAGTGCGATTTTTACTTTTCCCGAATTTTAGATACGTCGTTTATATTCAATAAAATTACTATTGAATGCTCTTAAATCTTAACAAAGATTATCACTTAAAATTAATTCAAATAACGTATAAGATTATCAAATCTAGAGATAATTGACGTATCAGTTATATCGCATCAAATATAACACAAATGTCAACATACCTGAAAGAAATGATAGGCAAGTTAAAATTGTATATATTTTACGAAAGAGTGAGTTTCTTTTTTCTTTTTATCAATTCATGTCTATTATTATATTAACAAATGTGTTTGTACAAATTTGAAAAAAAAATTGCAATATGACAATGTAGAAAGTGCAATAATGCATATACTTTAAATAAAATATACAATATAGTCATATTTGCAACCCAACTCAAACAACAGTTGCGACCGCGTTCTTGTCAGATACAATTTAGGTAACGAAATGTAAAACCAAAAAGTGAAAAAGCTACAAAAAAATCGATTGTCGCACGTGTCTACGCGTTCGCATGGATACATAAATCGACTGGCAAACGTCCAAACATTTCGTCAGAAATCGTCGCACGCATTTACGCGTGTCAAATGCTATTTACAACACACGTTACTCGTTGAACGTGACGAAATTAGTGTACATGCAGCGACAATCGACTCAACGGATATAAATTTCGCTTGGCGCAAAATGTCGCGGAGTATTACGAATGACAATCGTGGCGATTCTAACACACACATACGTATGTGTTCGTGTACGAGCTAAACTTCGATATCGAATTACGTGTATTACATCACGGCAGATTATTCGATCACCAAAACTTGTAAAAAAAAAATTATACATATATCACATTTCAACGGAGTGACTTGTGACGAATTTGAAAAAAAAAAGGGCCGTTTCGAATATCTGTGTTTTTAATATGTGCAGCGGTACACGTCGTTAAATATCAGATAGCACAAATAATTTCGTGTCCGATAACGCTCTGCTTGAACTCCGCGCAAATTCCCATAAACATATTTTCGACCGTATTTTGCGCTTTTCAAATCAGCGAGCATTTCGCAATACTGTTTGCGCGCAAATAATATATTTTGCATGTTTCCCGACGTTGTCGAGATCTATTCGGAACGCGAAAATATTTTTCCTGAATTTCAACCTTACAGAAATAAGAGTCGGTTTATCTCCCGTTGCAAAATAAGGGAAATAAATGAGAAATTTTCTCGTATTAAAGTTGCCTTTTTCTGGTTGCCTCGAGAATTAGAGTGGTATCGGGAATCTTGTAGATAGATGCAGTTTATACGCAAATATATCGATCGGCAAACGGATATCTCTCGCTTATCGGATGTAGTGATACTGGTACGCAATTCCGTGACGTCGTAAATATTGATACGCGTCCGAAAAAGAAAATTCGATTTACATGAGAAGTCCATTTATTCCGTCGTACTACTCGCATATACATCCCGCGACTATGTACGACCACGGCCGTAGTTTAATGGTCAATTTGAATAAATACGATATTAATCCCCCCCACCGGACCGGCCGATGTCGACGCCGTGTAACCGGTCGTCCGGACGCGGTCACTCGAATCAAGAAGAGGGAAGAAAAATGCCCGACACGAGTCATTAGCGTTCGCATCGAATCGCTTGCGCGTCGTCATATATTGTACAGCAGGGCAACGCACGCGGAGGGCGCGAAAAAACGCGCGCGATGCCGATTACACGTGAATTTCAATTGCGCGAATCCCGTCATCAAAAAGCATTCCGCACAGCGCGGATTTCCATATTTTAGGTAGTTAGTAGCCGAAGGGCATTTCTTTCGACGTTTCGTACGCGAGTGTCGTTGGGCACGCGGAAACATTTGCGTACGGCATTTGCGTGATTTTTCTCTCATTATCTTTTAATATCTAGCTAATTTAAATAACAGCGAAATTAATTTCGGTTAAAATATAACCGTAATCGTGGGCCAAAATATTTAATATGAAAAATTAAAAACATTGTGACAAGCAAATTCTCTGGGATGACTCACAAAAGAATACACATTAAAAAAATCAGTCATATTTTCATTCTAGAAGAACATTTTATTCATCTATTTATCTATTTAATTTTATTTCTTTCTTATTAATTTTTATTTCAAAGAATTGCAGTTATGCGTTTTATCGAATGTGAGTAACACGACTTGATTTTTTTATTTCAAAAAATTTCACTTTTATTACAAAAAACATTTTATTAATTTATTTATCCACTTATTTTATTCGTTTCAGTTTATTTATTTCTTATTATTTTTTTCTTCTAGAAGAGTACAATTACCTAAGCAAAATCTAACAAAAGCGAGGAGGGCAATGCTGTTTTTTCTCTTTCCGCACGCGACATGATTAAGCTCCGACGAGTGGGACGTTGAGTGTTTAACTCGTGGACATATTGGCGGCATGAGCGCGTACAACATGTGGAGAAGCGGGTGATTAAATCCAGCCGAAGCCTCCCTCTTACATATAACCGCACTAGCAGACAGCGCAAATAGATACGGGCCGCATATGTCCGGCAAATAGAATCGTGCGCGCGCTACAGGATGTTCAATCGAACAGGACGCGCTCAATGTCCCGAAAGGCTATCTGTCTCGATATACCTGCACCGGCCGACCGGCTGCTATCCTCCCCGTCTGCACGCGCACAAAACAGCGGAGCATCGTTGCGTAATGCAGTGGCGGGTACGGTGAGAGGCCATATTAAACCGGTAATGGTGCCATTCAGTCGCGCGATAACGCGCTCCGTTGTTATCTCTTCGGTTATCGCTTTCGCAACCCGCCGCCGACCTGTGTCTGCGCGCGCGGACATTTCTTTCCCCCGGAGTCGGCCACCGTATTGTTTCATTGTTTCCATATTGCTCCGCATCGTACGGCGAAAGATCCGAGAGAGAAAGAGAGAAATACGCATTATCCTGCGGATAACTCGTATATGTAAGAGAGATTTGATTCATCTATAAAATTCTTTATGAAATCTTCGAAATCTGTAGAGATTGAAGATGAGAAAAACATACAATCGATTTTATTCGTACATGAAATGTAATTAAATACTGCCCTTAATTGCGTCGCTAAATTTTACTCTGCATAAAGGTGCTCCGTAATGAAATCTGTAATGAAACGTAACGTTACAATTAAACAGAGTAAATAGGAATGGATAAATTGTAAGAACGTTTCCGTTGCTCATTACGGAGGATTTAAAAATTTGCCGTATCACTGAGGAAAAGTAAACAGCGTGAAACTACTGGAGTTTGGATTCGATTAATGAACAAATTTGTTACGATGATAAATGGCTCGCTGTCCGCCGCACTAATATCAAGCTTAGAGCTATCACATGGAGTGACATTAAGTGATATAACAGCGAGAGTGGAGAAGTGAAGGAGCATGTGTATCATGCTGTTAATCGCTGTTAGGGTAATCAACTACAACTTGAGAATAATGTCCTACGTCCTGCTGAAGCCAAACTATCCTCTCACAGAATGTATACCTTTGGTATACCTATGAATAAAGTCGTTTAGAACTCGAATTTATTACAAAATTCGAAAAGAAAAATCGCATCTCACAATTTCACAACAATGTTCATCGTGCCTATTTCGGAAATTGCAGGCAGAATTTTATTTCCGCCGGCATAATTAGTGCGATTTATCTTCACGACGAGTCGCATCGCTTATGCCAGCAGGATTTTTTCACTCACCCCCGCCAGTGGAGGAGGAACGCGAAAACGGTTTCACATCACGATCGTACCGCCTTCCACCCCCGCACCGCTTGCTGAGCAAGGATCTAACCGGTATAGCCCGTAACGTTCGCGGAAAAGCGAACGCAGCGGGGCAGGATGCGATCCAGGATGCACTTCCGGCGGCACTGATTCCGCCAGCAAACCAATACTCCGTCCCCCGGTCTGCAACGCAAGCCTTGCTCGCTATACAGGAACGGAACTCGCGATCAAATGTCGATGCTGAAGTTTCCCTCTGACCTCTCGCTCTCTCTCTCTCTTTCTCTCTCTCGTAATTCCCCGCCTCTGCTTCCTGCGAGCTGTATCCGACGCACATGCATGCGGTTAAGATTATTTGAACATCGTTGCTGTTGAAGTTACAAAGATTTTTGCAGTAAGCATGAACCATATATTAATGCGAAATAAAAATGTTCAATTAAAGTCATATTTTAACAGAAACAAAAAATGTGGTACTGACTGATTACAAAATTTCAACAAACAGTTTACTGTTTTACATTTCCAAAAATGACTTTCAATTCCGCAGACATTTTGCCGATTTTCTTTTCACTGTCAATGAATAGTTATACACGTCATGTTTCTTTTCTTACAAGCATAGAGATAATACTCGTATAGAGGTAATTACTCTCATTTTGAACAAGACATGTAGGATGCGGCATGCATCATGCCGGTTATCATGTGATATCAGCGCACTCGTTATCACGTCTAAAAGTGGGCGTCTTTACAAAAATTACTTTACTTTTATTATTACTTTATTATTAGCAATACAATTTCAATTATGCTCGATAGTATCCATTTTCTCAGTTGCATTCTCTGAGGTTTAAAATAATGTTTTATCATCAAACGTGTATTAAGACCATCCGGTTTCAATATATATTTTGTTGAAACGAGCAACCGATATTTTTAATATGTTTTCCAATACTCTTTATATTTATATATTTCTTTCCTTTTTATTGTTATATTCGGACGGAGCAAGACAGAATGCAAGTTTGAAGCGGTCATCAAACCATACTTACCACCGTTTCGTTCCATCGCAGAATTTCCCCGGTATATTGCAAACTGCAAATTTCATTTTCCGATCAGCCCGCACGATCGCTTGTTCGTACCTTCGCCGAAATACGCTCGCATAGGTTCTCGGAACGTGCGCGCGACCGATCGGCCATGTCATCGAATCGACCATACGACGGAATACACGCGAATAAATCTGCGTCGGCCAAGCCACGCAGGAAATCCGCGTTGGAGACTCCCGTTTTGCTTCCGGCCGCGTGCCGTTACTGCCTTCTCGTAGAACGTAAACGGTCTATTTTGGTTAATCAGACCGACACCGCTCGACTAGTGGCCACGTTTCTGAAACTACGGGCGAGGAACGAGAATAATCTCACGAGATTCGGTTAACCAAGCCATTTATATTGATCGTACAAAAGCACAAACGACGGAAATATAAAAAAAGTAGACAATGCCATTTATTCTAATCTGAGGTAAGAACATTTTTCAAAGAGACAAGAAAGTAGATAGAAGAACAAGAAAATTACAATAGATTGAACGTA
Source organism: Tetramorium parvispinum (assembly GCA_011638315.1). Classification (NCBI taxonomy): domain Eukaryota; kingdom Metazoa; phylum Arthropoda; class Insecta; order Hymenoptera; family Formicidae; genus Tetramorium; species Tetramorium parvispinum. The sequence goes on from VBVR01004266.1 coordinate 9,534, forward strand.
TACGTATAGCGTGTACGCATAAAATATACTTGTTTCATACATTTCATTTTACTGAATATTATTAGCGTACCTTTGGCCTTTCCAGCTTCTGGGGAAATGTTTGTGAACAATATATCGCATTACGCAAAATAGTACGATATGGTACAATTTTCCAGCCACGTATATTAAAAGCGTATTATAAGACCTAGACCTAACAACGCAACGTAATTTATGAAAGACCACCGTGATATTTTTCTACATTTGCATTACGTACACGCTTTACCCCTCCTCGTAGAACGTGATATAAGGCAGTGCGCTGGGATTTGCTGTCCGCGACAGCACATCCTGCTTGTCCCCCTCCCGAGATTTTAAGTTCGGGCTTTAACCGCCGGTGTAAACGTTCGAGGGGCAGATTAAGGGAGATTCCGCGACGCGGGGACGTGAACGCGCAGGGTTAACGGCTGTACGGCTGGGTTTAGCCAACCGCGGACGCTCGCGTATGTGTTACCTCGCTGCACCATCGTTCTTCTCGAATCCGATCTGCCTGATCTCCCAAGCCCGTGCATTCGTGCTTCCGGTAATCTTGTTCGTCGGACCAGCAGTCAGATATCGAAGAGCCGATGATGTCCCATCGATTGGCGAAACGACATTACCTCGGCGAACCTCGTTACCTGGTTCAGCGCGATAGTGCGCTCATGTAACGACATCGTCTCCACACTTTATATTTCGCCCTCGTTCGTTTGCTTCGCTGAAACGTTACGAAGCGGATAGCCCTGCCGAGTCCCTCTAACGAATCGCGAGGACGACCCTTGCATCGCAATTCGATTAATCCATGATTCTTGTATTCGTTAACTGTGAGAGAACTTTGTTCTGTGATAAAAGAATCGCTGTTCAAACTATCAAAAATAATTTATCACGGAATGGAATTCTATTTTAAAAAATTGTCAAAACATTTTTGATTGTTTGACAAATGAAATTATTTTCGATATTGAATATCAACGTGTGTAACTTTGTTTAAATATCGAAAAGGATTTCAATCACATGTTATCAGATAGAACTTCAAAAAGTCATATCTACATAAGCTCTCTCTTTCTATCCCCCTCTCTTTCTCTCTCTCTCTCTCTCTCTCTCTCTCTCTCTCTCTCTCTATTTCGTAGAAATACTTTATTACAATACAATCAAAGACTATAATAATGTTGTTGCTAATTACACAGCCGAACGACAATTGACCGAACGGTACGCAACGGTGACCATTGCGTGAGCGTTCCATTATGAACGCTCAGCCGGGCAGTTTGCATTATTAAACTATTCGCAATTAACTCGTTCCCCTCCAGCATTCACTTTGTCTCGCGAAAATTTCATTCCGCGGAGAGCAACGACAATTGCAAAGGGGGTTCCAGGACGTGCGCGCGCGCACTGCACTGCAAACTATCCGTCTGCATTTAGCTCGGTTAACGGGCGCAGGCATACCTTATTTAAAGTATACCGTATGTGTCATAAAGCCGTTACAAGCCGATTAACTTGCCTGAGTTGATTAGAGTACGGAGTTGGTTTATATCTCGGGCCTCGCGCGCGCTGTACCCGCAGAGCGTATGTTAACCGCAATTACATAACGCCGCGTTTTGTACATCCGTTATATATCCTACATAATAAAACCGCGCTTCCCGAGAGAGAAAATTCAGATAAAGACAATTATACATATTCGTATATTCTCGTGCCCAAGAATACACTGAGAAATGCCGACAGTAATCACGGGATTTTGTAAAATATTTGTGACTTTTGATGTGACTGCGGTTAAAAGGATTTTTTATTGTATTTGAAAGAGAACGTACGCGGTTGATCAATATCCCGTCTTTGAAAAGTCTAATTAAGTAAAAAGAAATAAAAATTTTAATCAATTGGAAAAGATAAATTTTTCATTAGTGATGATTATTAATTAACATATGAGCGCCGGATGTAATCCGTTTGCCTCCGTCTATGTCGGAGTGAATTTTCGCTATTAAATTCACATCTCGAAAAATATTATATAACTGAATTATGTAAAATTATATAGATTATTTTTTCAGACTATTACTTCAATATTAATTATATTAACAGAGATACTTTGTTATTTTTTTATGAGTTTTATACATTTTCTGAATTTGGTAACAGCAGTCAACCAAATGATCAGTACGGGTATTCGACACATTAATAGGACTTTTCAAATCGATCACTCTAATATTAATTTTTATTTTTTCTAATTAATTAATTAGACTTTACAATAACACGATATTAATAAACCGTATCTTTAAATATTCTTTTTTTTTTATTCGTTAACCGCAAATGAATGACAGCAAAATGAGTAAACATCAGCGAATGAAACGATGCGGTAAGAAAGAATAATCAATAGTTGGTACAAAAAGGAAGGAATGGCAAGCCGATAGTACCACAGATGAGAATGACGAGTTGATGGCGTGTGCACCGTGCAGGAAGGAGTGACGGGGGCCGATGGTCGAAATGGCACGTCGCGAAAAAAGTAACGGCAAAGGGGCCTGCGTTGGTCGCGACGCGATTCGACACTCCGATTGGTTTGGCATCAGTTCGCAGACAGTTTCGCGTTCTCCTCCCCCACTTGATTGGCACTCAACATTGGCGAGCGGCGAGTTTTCGCGATTTTCGAGCAGGTTCCCCCGAAACGGGAAACCCGACGAGGGTTTCGGCTTTCACGATCGAAAAGAGGATGGAGGTACTGGCTTCCCGATTCGATGAGGATACCCGAGATTCGTGAAACAGGCCAGTAAATTTCCCGTTCAATTTAGGTGTACACGATTCGCATCCCCGGTTCCAGTTACCCATCAGGTGCGGTGAAACGTGTTTACATCGGCGCGAGTCACCCGGTGTATGCCAGGCAAAGTGCGAATAAACGAGTGTATATGTATTGCATTACTTTGAAATTCGAAGACGCTTAGGAAGGACAATTTAGCAATAATTACTTGTACGTTGCGTTTCACTGAAAATTGTGCGTTTCATAATTTCGTAAATCTAGTCGGACTCCATATTGAAAAAACAATTCGTCAAAAAAATGGCGTGTCAACCTTTTTTAAATGAAATCACCATTATTCAACATTACAATCTCTCTTTCAGCCGAAACAAAAAAAAAAGCGCAAGCTGCACGATACGCTTTCTGTATCATTGCGTTATTGAGCGTTGAGAGCAAACAGTTCTTTAACTGTAAATAAACCGTCATCCGTATATATGATGTATTTGTATGACGTGTAATTTGCCAGATGATACCGTGTAAATATTTCAAACGGCGTTATTGCATATGGCGCGCTTTCCGCGAATAGACAGATAACCGTACTCGGCTCGCTATATATATATACCTATATATTTTTTTTTATTCGCGGCTTCTCGCGCGACCCTCGTTAAACAACAAAAAAAAATGAGCGCGCAAATGTCGGAAGGCGGGAAGGGGAACGCTTTGATTCGGGGAATTGAATTGTTGCACATAAACGGCTTAAACGGAGGAGGCCTGCTTGACGCGCGCGAATACCGCGAATCGCACGGCGCGTACGAATGATTGAGTGCACGGTACGCATTTACATACGACCATTGCATCGACACGCATCGATATACCGCCGACGGCCGTTGGCGTAAATACGCATTATGCGATGCGCGGAGGGAAGTTACTCGCGCGTTAACGCACAAAGTACCGCGGGCGCGAATCGATTCGATAAGCAGATATTGTGGAGCCGCGCATTTTGCGCGGAATCACCGTTTGCGCGGAAACGAATGGCGAATCTACAAGACACGGAATCGTGTGACCGAGAGACCAAATCTTACGATTTAATCATTCCGCTAGAAACAGCGAAGAAACGTGCTCCGCGATCAAAATTACGGAATGCAATTGGAGTAGTCGCACTACACGTTACTTTGCGTGTTTGATTAATAACTTTTCATTAATAATTTTCGACCGGTGCATCGAACCAACCCCGCGAATTTTTTTATGTGCGGCGATCTTTTCGTACGTTGAACTGGCAAACAACATTCGAGCTTGCTAATCAAGAACACTGCTCGGCACAGTGACCGCATTCGAAGCTTGAAAGGATAAATGACAAAGGCGAATTTCTTTTGCGAACAGAGTTGACAGCAAACATGACACTGACAAACTCATGTCATTGGTCCAGGAGATAGTGATCGTTAAAACAGTCAACGAGGAATAACGATGACGATGCAGTGATTTCGGCAAATTTGACCCTGCCTATCGGATTACCGTTTACGAACTCTGCCATATAATTAGATGCCGCTCCAGAAACGTTCCGCTTCTTGATCGCTTTGACAACAATTATGAAGACGAGGACGAGGGCGGGGAGATCGTTTCCGCAAGAAGATCACGGACATAACGAAATCAAACTGTAATGTCATTTTATGGAGCAGGGAGAACTAAATCGCTTATTGGAAAGTAGAATATTCAAAGATGTCTTTGACGCTCGGGATAAATACACGAATTGAGTACAAGTTAGCGTTAATTGTCTATGCATGTGCATGAGGGACTCCTTAACTAAATTCATGAGTCCCTTTGACTTAGCGGATAATCTAACGGCTATATCCAACGGTTATTACAGAGACTATTAGCGTAATAATTGGCAGATATCAATGATTGATGATTATAGGTTCGCGATTGAAATCGATCATGGTGACATATGAATAATCGAAACAACGAAAACGGCAAATATATTTGAACTTGACGTTTGAGGCAAATCGACTGGTGCAAAAGAAATCGCTGTATCGCGGCGGAAGGTTCTTTTTTCTCTAAACGCAGATTTATTATTTTTGAAATAGATTAGTTCGTGGTAAGAGCGTCAATTATTGCTTCTGGCGAATATTTGTAGAAACGAAAATACACGGAAGGAAACCCTAGTTCAAACTAATGCAACCTGCAGCCATCTTTTCTTTGGCGTGAATTGCGTCTCGCATGCGTGATAGCCGCGTTTCGATGTAACCACCTGTTGCGGGATGACAAAGCTTCCGGTAGGTATATTAGGCGACGTCTAATAACGCTAATTCATCGCACAACCGAATGCCATAAACCCTAATGAGGGTGATCGCGCCGATGCGTGCATCATGAAACCGTAACAAGAGACGACTCGCATGTGGAGGTGGCGCATCGACGATACCGAAATCATTCATCTCTTCAGGATGAAAACGCGAATGATATATCCGTGGAAGGACAAGCGTGTGTAAAATGTGCAATTTTGGTTCGCTAAAGTCGAGAAACTTCATTGATATAGGGGAGAGTTGCCAAATGCGTACCACTTAAGCTATTTTTGGTTATATTTTACATTTGGTACCTTTTGGAATGCAAATAAACGTTGGAAATTGTAGTTTGATGTTTAAGGCACCTATTATTACATGT
>VBVR01004267.1:0-14905 GCA_011638315.1 Tetramorium parvispinum
CTATTTCTCCACCGCACCGTTTCCGATCGTCGAGCCGATGGCTCCGAAAGATTCGATTTCGCTCCAGTTCCAGTGTATCGCGAGAAATTGAATCTATCGGGAAGAAAACGCCGGGAGATTCGGTACTACTCGATCGTAGAATATCCCAGCTGATGAAAGAACGATATCTTCGCGCCTCAGAATTTATGGGGCGAAGTCTTGCGGTATCCCCAAGCGTCGATAAACATCCCCGAATCTTTCTTCTATATTTAGATTACGAATACAGATAACTTTTGTCGGCAATATAAATATAATATTTCGGCCTCATCGATTATTTTGTCGTTCGGTATCCTGAAATCACTCGCGTTGGCACTTTTATTTTCGTGAAAATTTGTGATGTGCGTGTATTTAATTTAGCGACTCGATGTCTCGCGCTTAAATTGATTAACTGCCATTCCGCTTTCGCGTTCAGATTAATTAAAGTCCCTCCTGCCTGCGCGTTCCTGGAACTGGGTGCGATCGCCTTCGGCAAACAACCGCGTTATCCCCCTTCCCCTCCCCCCGTTTCTGATCGTTACTGATCGTTTGCGTGCAAAATCAGGTTCTAGTAGACTTAGCGTTAGCATTAGATACATAAACACGCGCGCTAAGATGTACATAATGATACACGCATCCTCATGTACACGTACACGTACATACGCGCACCCCTACCCGTCTAGTTTAGCCGTCAGTGTTGTCTTGCGAACAGTTCAAATGACCACTGGCCAGACAACCACCAGCGGCGTCACGACGGCGAGCAGTAACAACGCGCTGGCCGACTCGCCAGGCCACGAGTTCGTATCCGATACCATGAGGGTCTCGGACACAGACCTCGAGGAGGTCCGAGAAGGGATGAAAAAGCTGGGGATGCAGCCGCCGAAAGGTCAGTCGTTGATCGTTGGTCGTTGTTAACTTTCCCGCACACACGAACACACCTATCAGACGTGACACGCATCAACTGTCGATCTCGATCGCCAGTTTCGCGACTCTCCCCGCGATAATCTCCGTCAACTAGACGCAGAGATATCGCGGCAAGAGTAATTCTAAAACTGGAGGACTTGGCCTCTGGATAGATTGTGGTACTCGCAGCATTTGCCTTTTAAATGAGAATTTCCAAATTTTTATGACGACAGATGGACGTTACGTTGTCCGGCTGGAATGACTTCCAAAGAATTTTAGATTTTTCATTTCCTTAATATTAGTTACGACCACCAACGAGATTTTACATATTTATGTGATGAAGACGCCGTTTCTTATTTGCTGGCGATTAACGAACGGTATTATGTATAATTCTTTCCCGCTGTTGTTTCCGCAAATCTTTTATATTATTAAAATTGGATAAAAGTCTACATATATGACAAGTGAAGCGTGTGGAACATTCATTGCATAGCTTCTACGAATGTAGTCTTGGAGGAACGCAGGGCTGTGCCGGGTAATTGCATCCCCGTTAAACGTTATAGCGAAATTTGTTGCCGGCTGAGAAATAGCAGTTCTTGAAAACTATTTCTCGCGTCGCGCGCGGGTTACGTACCATTCATTGATCTCACCAGCAAAACGGAAACGGGTCACCGAGGTGATCGATGCAAGAGCTCGATCTGTGCCACGACACGGTCCAAGAGTACTCTCCTCGTGAGTATGAAATTAATGCCACCGCGCGAGAAGCCTGACCTTAATTTCTCAGTGTATTACACCACCACCAAGCTAGTGTTGTTTCTTACGTAGCTTCACTGTACATCCCCTTCGATCTTCCTGTCTGTGCTTTTCTTTAGGGATTGCTTGTTTCCGAAATTCTGAGTGTGTGGCAATGACGTGCATCATGTCGTTGTTGATGTTGAACGTCTGTTGCGTTGAACATCTCTTTATTTTTCTTTTTTTTTGTCTCTTTCTCACTCTCTTTTACATGGGCGCTCTGACTAAACGACCGCTTTTCATTCTATTTTGTCAACAGCCTAAAAGAAGAGGAGAGTGCCCCCAAAATGCCATTATCCAAAGCACACCCCTCAGAAATATACATGCTTCCCACTCTCGAAAACTAACAATTTCAGTTCTTGCGAATACCGAACCTCTTCTCGCATCTCTCTCCCTTTCCTCCTCCCATTTTCGTTCCTCTTCTTTCGTTCTCTTTCTTTTTCTCTTTTATTCTCTGTTCCCGTTACGTTCGATCGCGAAGCCACCCTCTCCCAACATGAACGTTTCCACGGGACGAGCAGCGTGTTCCTTCTTCGCGGACATTCCGTTTCTGATCGCCTGCAGCCCACGCGAATCCCGTGCCAGTCGCAAGGATCAGCTCGATTAAACGCGACGAGTACGAATCGGTGAAGAGATCAGCTTGCGAAACGTGGTGCGTCTTCTCCATCCACTGTGACTCCGGAACGAAATGAACGAGCATGCGTAAGAAACAGCAAGGTTCGATTTTAACAACAGTAGGCAATTAGATCCGTCATTGTAAATTTAATTAGTGCAGTAGAGAGAGAAATTTTCATGTGAAATAGCGTTACATGCTTTCTGATTTTCATACTGTCGTTAGAACTTGACTTTAGGGTATTTGGACGATTTATATGAGAAATCTCGAGTGTTATTTTATGGAAGAGTCCTGGAAACGTCCTGGACGGGCATCGAGAGCATTTTTATATTCCAATTAAGGGCATACCTTTTGACGGATGCTCGTCGTACGGAGAGACATGCTATATTATTGGCTCGTCGGGACAAGCGCGATACATTCCTGCGCGATCCTTGAAATTCTTTCGGATCCACGTGTCACGGTTGCATCCAAGGATGCTGAATTTTCGGTACATGGGCGAGAGAGACAAGCTTGCAATCAGCGCACGTTCGCTGTAACGCGTGTCGCAGCGGGATTAAACAGAGGAACGTATATGGCGGCGCCAATGCCGCGTGATTGTGCTACGAATATCATCGTTATTATTATTGTCACACCGCGAGGTCGTCGCACTGATCGTCATTAAACGCTAATACCTGAATAGGTAATGAGCTCGGCGATAATTCGCGTCGCGACTAGCTGATGACGAGGAATTGAGAGTCGTAACGTAAACGGCGTCGGGGCAACGGGCAAAAATTCGACAAAAGAGAGAAGCGTGGTTCAAACGCGGGATACTCGCAGTTTCAATTCTGAAGATATTAAAAACGATATTTTTTTTATTTTTAATATTTATATATCGAGTGGAGAGATGTATTCGGAATTTTTGCCCGGTTCCCGGTTAGAGGCGCGCCGAGCTCGTCGAGTCACGAAAATCGAAGATGAAACGCGGCGAAAATAGAAAACGTGGATAAACAAAAGGTCGTCACGTCGAAACGTTGTGCGCACGTACGCGAACATAATGAATAAAACAGATGCAAAAATACAACAATAAAATGGAGGTTCCGCGAGAGAACGAAGAACGGGAAAGAAAATAGCGAACATATGTACACAACCGGAATAGTGGCAAAAAGATATTCGGCTACGTGTCTGTATGTTTGACCGTTTTGCTATTATCTCCTCTCTCTCTCTCCTCCTCCCTCTCTCTGTCTCTTTCTCTCTCTTTCTGTGTATCAATTCCAATTAATCTAGTCTGTTCTCGATTCTCTCCGTGTCTTTGTAAAGCATATAAACTAAACGCAGAAACGATCGAATATAAAAAAATATACAAATCAGGAAGTATAACGCAGTTGTGGATGAAACGCGGAAGATTACGTTACGCAAACTGCAAACTTAATTATAGGTATATCTTCGTAAGAGATTAATTAAATGGAGACTTAAGGAAAAATAAAAAAGAGAAATATATGTATAAATATATATATATATATACTATTGCTAAATAAAATATAAAGAGACGGTGGCGCGATACCTTTCAATCGGGAAATTTTCCCCGTGATCCTCGCGCCGTCCCCTGCAAGCAATCAGAGAGATGAAAATCCGAAATATCGCGGGAGACGACAGACGATTTTGCGAGACTCAGGTTATCGGTGGAGGACATTCGGATTTTTTTATCGCGCCGCTGTAAAATTCGTTGAATGACAATACGTGTTTTACCGGGAAACGAGCTATAATACCGCTGGTGCCCGGCTCTCTCGTGGGTGGTGTAGCTATTGTAGCGATTTCCTTTCGGGGGGAAAAAAAACGGCCGGCTGCGATCCGTTTTGCGCGGCACCCGATCGTCCACCGGGGAAAGGCGGAATAAACGGGATAAATTAATTACGCGCGACGGAGAGTTTTTCCACGCGGACGACAAACGATTGGGTGGAAACGTAAACGCGTCCGACGAGCGATTTGTATGCGTCTATCTCACGTGGATTTACGCGAGAGAAACGCGTTTGTCGGAAGGGAAAAAGGGACAAAGCGAACGTTAAAGCCTCGCCCGCGGCGATGCGAAGTCGCGCGTCCCGTGAATTATCGAAGTAGCATTAAGAATTCTGTTCTTCTGTTAAAGAGTTAGTATCGCAGGAAACGTCGACGTTTAGCAGTATTACGGTGATCGGATAGATTGCTCGGAGATCGTTTTATTTAACGGTGATACTTGCGTTTTTTGATTTTGTACGTACAACGTTTTATAATATTTTATGTGCGTAATAAGTAAACTTGATCTTTATTTTTTTTGGTTTGAAGTTTTAAATCATGTACATTCCATAGTTAATATTTAATTCACGATTTCCCCGCCATATGCTGCATCTTTTTTTTTATTTTCGTACTTGTTAAATTTGACTGGAAAATAGAAACAAAGGACTTGTAGGTGCAGCATAGATTATCGTGAAGTAAAAAATAGTATTTTTTTACACCTTATGGCATTTATATTTTATCCTATTTTTCAAAATTTAGCACATTACAGTTTTATGGAAGGGCGGACCTAGAGCCTCGTAAAAACGCGCGAAAATAGCGGATAATCCGCTTTCGTTTCGTGCAGTCCGATAAAACTCGGCGACAACTGAATTATGGCTTTCGGTTCTCGGTGCACAATTTTTTCCTCCCCGCACGACTTTTCGTCGGGGATATCGAGATTATCATAGTTCGATGTCGGATGCAATGTAAGGACGAATCGATAGACGGGGAGCGATTTCGCGCAAACATGCTGCAAAGCATTTTCAATATTTTATGTTATGTATCTCAAAGAAGGGAGCTATCTTGCGAGATGACCGTCGCCCTGTTACTTTCTTTCATTTAGTTTCCTTAGGGACAACGTACAAGAACATTTATGTTATTGAGGTGTAACTTAAAGATAAAACCAATGACTTGGAATGCGCCGCAAGAGAACATTATTTAAGAATTAGGCATCCCTAGAGGGGCCGTAATACTTATTGACGCTTTTATTTCCGCACGTTTTTTTAAATATACGTACAATGATATTAGATAATTTCGCGCTCGAACGACGGATCAATTTAACGCGGCGGTATCCAAACTGATTGCGTTTAAGCTGACGCGACTGCAATAAAAAAAAAGAATCGTACGCGCTATTTAAAATGTTATATAAAATTTTATTCGGCCGAGAGAGCCACAGGTCGCCGAAAATTAAATTCACCTTTTTGATATTTTTCATTCGGATTGTTTTCACAGTAATCCCTCCGGGACTAATATTACTTGCTCTTACATTGGACACTTTATTTCGATACGTGAATAAATGAAATATTGATTTTGCCATTTTTTTATAGCTTTATATCTATAGCACGACTTTGGGCATCGTTAGTTTAGAGCAAAACGAGGATTATTCTCGCGACAGCGCAAGCTACGGATAATCGCATTTTCGAAGCATTTAAGTCGCAATATCCCGATTAATTACTTTTGTAATTGTGAGTCAGTCACTTTTGTAACGAGTACGTGCGTTAAGCGAAGCGTGATTAACTCTAGCTACTCTTCCTGGCAATTCGTTGTAATTTCCAGAGAGTTATATAGTCGGTAATCGTGTGACAGACGTCGTCGTCGTCGTCGTCGTCCGCGAAGCGTAAGCGCAGAAAGGACAAGAAAATCGCGATCGTAATCGCATCGTTCTCGATAATCGTGCAATATCTCCTTTCTCTGTTTTCCACGAGCTACTAATTTTGATATATCCTTGTCTTTAAAGCTTAACGAACCGAACTCGGAGCTTTCGAAACATAAACGTTGAAGCCCTTTCCTCTCGCTTCACGTTGCTCTCGTGTTCTCTTTTCCCATCCCTTTTGGTTTCTCCTGTAATTTGAGTTGTGCCCCTCCAATCCCTTGATACTTTTACACGACACGGACACACATACACACATACACACATACACGCAGGTGCACACTTTATACACGTAAAATGATTTCCGCGCACAAGAAACTCAGATATTCAGCGCGGAAACACAAACAGAGACGAAACAGACAGACAAACAAGATCAGAGCGTGGCCCCCCACTCTGCAAAATAGCTACAACGCTGCTTGTGCCTCTCCGCAGAAGAAGATTGGGAACGTGAATTGGAGGCCGAGCTAAAGGATTACGAGGTTGTAACGGACAGCAATAGCGCCAGCGGCCCGGAGAGGAGCGTCGCGACGGCCACGAAAGACATCGCGGCTAGCGATAATGACTGGGAGAAGCAGATCGACGAGCTGCTCGCCAACGAGGACGACGAGGACCTCAAGTGAGCCCGAGAGATCCTCCTCGTGACCGGATAAGAGAGTCGCGCTTCACCTCGAGATTCCGCGCGAACAGCGAGATCGGCGTACTGGTTCTTTCGCATTGGGACTTTCTCTCTGATACGGAGAAGCTTGCGAATTTCTTTTGTACATTGTTAGTCTCTCGTTGATCTCCTCATCGGAGACCTCCTCAACCGTGCAAGAGGGAGAGAAACGAAAGACGAAGCGATTCTCGATGAGAATCGAGCCGTCGATCGACATACTTTATTTTATCTACAGGTCGGCTCGGCCGATGGATTGAGGCGCGTTAATTTTACGATATCGTAACACTATTTTTTTAAGCAGAACTTGTGTCTATTTGCTTTATATCTTGTGCCATTCACGATTTAACATGTGAGAAGAGAGCTTGGCGAGATCAGTTTCTTTCACCGATTCTTTTCCATTCGCTGCGTGGAGAATTTCTGTTATTCAAGGAGATGGCAATCTCATCGTCATATATTGAAAGCGTAGAAATCCAACCGTCGATAGGATTCCCTTCGATTCGCACTGGCTTCTTCTTTACATAGAAAAGCGAGAATAGTCCCCGCGTTTTGTTACCTTTTGTTTTTTGGTTTGTCCTGCGACTGTCGCCGTATGAATCCCGATAAAATGGAATACGGGAAACCGCCCTTTTGTAGGGAAAAATGTAGTTGCAGCGGACCATCTCAAAAGAATTCCTTTTCTTCAATCCATCGCCGATCTCCTAAGGGGAAAGAAAACGCGAATAAAGACGACGTGAGATTCTTTGAGGCTCGGCTCGTCCTCGAGAAGCGTATCGGGATAAAACGTAGGAGTCAGGTGTAAGGGCGCAAACCGGAAACCGCACGAAATATTCTCGACACACGGGAAATCACCGCTGTAACGGCAAAAGTGGGGCTCGTGGCTGTATAAAGGGCAAAAGCGAGAGAGATAGAAACGAGAGTCTCCCCGTCATTTCTTTCGTTTCTTTTTTCTTTTTTTTTAATTTCTTGAAAAGAAAAACACTTTCTTTACGATCTTCGAGCACGATGAACACGATGGCCTACCACCGCCGTCTTACAGCTTGGTGTGGCGGAGAAGAAGACTCTCGCGTATTTGTACGATTATGCTTTCGTTAAATATATATTCGTATGAGATACGTATGAATCTTCGTGCTTCCATCTTCGAAGAAGTTTGCAAAACAACATGTTGTAGCTCCAGAGAGAGAGAAAAATGGCTGCTGGAGAAATATATGAAATTAATTAATACCATAAGCTTATGTCAATTATCGGGCGCTCATGTCCGAGAACATAATGTTGATTATAATGAAAAAAAAAAAGTCTTCAAAGTTATGTGATATTAAAGTAAAATTAATTTGAGGCATGATCGACAGTGGTACACGCTTTTTCATCGTGGTCGAAGAATCGGCGGTTTTTCAAGATAAATTACACTGCCGTGTGCCGAAGGACACCGTTTCGAGCGCGGCTCGACGATTACGGTGATCAGTGGCGCATTTTCTGCGGGTTTCGCAAAATTAACGATCCTCGAATAATTGTGAAAAAATACTGTTTCATAATTTTTAAATATATTAGAACGTTTCCAGCTCGCAAGTAAGATGGTCCGAAGCATCAGAAACGCAAATGCGTCATTGTTCGCCGTTCCTTCTTCGTAAACCGACGTTTTATCGCAATGGCGCTTTTTGTTGTTGATTGCCAGAAATTATTGCCGATCGCAGAGCGATATAGTCTAGGAAGCATGTCAAAAGCAAAGAACCGGTTCGGCTTTACGAATAATATCTGCAATTTGACTCGTTCGTGACTTTGCGCGGAATATCCTACGATCGGGAAAGCGGGTAGGCACTAGATTTTAGCGATGTCCTTTGTTCAGCGTGTACTTTTCTAGCGAGATCTGTAGATAAGATGCGAGGATTGTCGTCTGCGACGACGACGACGATGATGATGATAATAATGATGATGATGAGGAGGATGAGAAGAGAATGTGTCGTTTTTAAGTTCGTCCTTGTCATGGAGGTGTTCCGTTATGCGTTGTTTGTATTGTGTCAAAGTGAATTATTCGCTGTAAGTATGACATGTTCGCGTTGTCTGTACGGATGAAATATCGTAATAATAAATCATTGCATTGACAAAACTCCAATGGAGTATATTGCTGCGCTGTTTCATTTGTGACTTGTAAAACACGCCGGCGGAAATCAGTCCTATCAATTTCGATCGCGTGCACGTATCCCCGGAGGTCGCGCGGCGCAACATTTTGTTGGTGCAACATTGTTCTCCGTGCGACATACCGTCCAATCGTCCCTTGCCAACGGAAGAGACAGGAAGAAACAAGTTGACTTTTGCAGAACGGGGAGAGATTCTTGCGACAATAAAATCTCGCGCTACGCGAAGCTACGATTTGCCGAATATTAATATTCTTAAACCAGAATAGTATCCACCTTCGCATGCAAATTATAAAGAGGAATACGACAGGGATATCTTCTCCGTGCAGACAAATGGACTGTAGCTCTGAAAAATCTGTCGTGTTCAAATGTTAACATAGCGTCGAATAGTGCAATGACGAGATCGTTACCGCAATGCCAATAATGGCACGAATGATAAAATGCAAAACGCGAGATACGCGCGAAAAAGTGAACAAATGTCAGATCGAAGCGAACGAATCAAGGCAACTGGATTTATAGTGAGCAGAAGAGAGCATGCACTTTAGTGCCTAACTCCTTCGTGGAATTTAATTACTATTCTTATTACGGTTTTATTACTTGTGTCTAATCGCCTGTGTAATAAGTTTTAACGGATGAAATATTAAATAAGATGTCGTCTTATATTTTTATCATAAACTTAATGCTAAATGCGGCTCGTCTGACGATCTCTATTAAGAAGATGGCATTAAATGTGGATCGGGTCGTTAAATCTATCGCTAAATGTATTCTAAAGATATAAAAGTATTTGCGTTTTAAAGTACCAGGAGGATAAGAATAGTGCTCGACATAGAGGCGGATCTTTGTGCATTAGATTCTTATATTTTGTAGATCTCGAAAGATTTCCGTCTCCCACTATAAATCCTGCTTCGGGGATAATAAACCGTCGAGCGAGGAGCAAAGTCGGCATTTGCGTTTTCCGTCGAGACGTTCGTTTTGCATCGTGCACCGAGTCCAGGTTTTCGGTCAATTTATACGCTACGACTTTTTCTACCCCTCTTTTCGAGTAGCCATCCTCCCCTCCCCCTCCCCCTCGAGGTGAAAGGAGCACCACAGTAATGCGACGAGAGCGTTTCTCCAGAAACCGCACGGCGAGCGGTTATATGATATGTATTATTATATTAATACTTCTCTCACAAAACCCGAGAAAAAGTCCGCTCGCGTCCGGCTGTGACCACGAGCGCGCGAGCACCCTTCGAAGAAATACAAAAACGCTGCTTCATCCGCGTTCATGTTTTCCTCTCCAAAACAAAAAAAAAAGAGAAGAGCTCGTTGTAAAGTTTCCATTCGTGTTTTTAGTCGATAGGCAAAGTCTTGTAAGATTTACTTAAGGAGGCGCAATTCACCCAGGCCTAAGTCTGTCGAAGTAATGCAAAGGCGATAATCGCATTTATCCGCTCTCTTTATTATTATGCGCGAGTCCTCGGACTCCGTTCGTTCTCTCCCCGAATCCTTCGACTGTACAAATACAAAAATCGCGAGAAAGAGAATTCCCCGTCTCTCTCTCTCCTTTCTACACACCGGCCGAAGTGAGATAAAAAAAAAATGCACGCGAGATGTATATGACGTTAAATTTTCCGCGCGCAGAAACGTCGTCCTACCTTCCACGAAAGCGACAGGAGATAAACGCGATGGCCAGAAATCGAGGTGTACTTCGGCAGAATAATGAAGTGAACTCTGTGAATTAATTGTGTAATAAAGCTATCCTACGGTACTGTGCATTCACACTCATAAAAAAAAAATGAACATACACCCGATATCTATATATACATATATGTATATGTATACATGTATACATATGGATAAATATATATATGTGTATATATTTGTCATACTCGCGACAAATATATACATATATATGTGTGTTGTTGAGACTCTATTGAAAGTATGATAATATATTATGGATATATATTATAATGAGAATATAATGACGCATTAAGATAAAACTATTGAAAAAAAAAATTATTAATGTAATTGGGAGAATGTAACAATAAAAAAGTAAGAAATAAAATAAAATATTACCTCTTATATAAGCTAATGTTTCTTCTACCCTACGCACGTCGTTTTCAATTGCCAATACCTAATTACGCGAAATATCATTTTAATGAAATATAATAAATGAAGATTTAAACAGAAAGATTTCATTTTATAATGCTTATATCCAGTGTTTTACATGTAAATTGTAGATATAAATGTAATAATTCAATATCCTTATTGTATATATATTAAAATAAATTTTTATTATATACGTATCGTTTGTACTAATATTTACAGATCTCAAAAATGTATGTACATTGCTTAACATTTCAATCTCATATATTCCATTTAAAATCTATGCTTATTTTCATGAGATTACAATTATTGTTAACGCTCACTGCTCCCTCAAGTAGAGTATTTATTGGTACTTGATGACAAAAAAAGGATCGCTGCATGTATAAATCATTAATCGGAATGATTTGTTCGAGTAGAGTATGGAAGCTATTGAATTGGCATTGATGAAAATCAAGTAAGTCTATACTTACAATCAGTCAAGTTTAACGAGACAAAGTAAGAGTACATGAATTTACGAAATACCATGCTTGGAATATAAAAGCGTTGAAATACTTTTGAATATCGTAGGCGCATTCAATACATGTCCAATTTATCCAATGAGATAATTTATAATTTGTATAAGTAAATTTATATATGTATAAATAAATAATATCAGAAAAATAAATTCACGGAGAAGGCAAGTATTTTTAACAGTATACTGTAGTTATATATCACGCAATCTCTCGATAATTAAGCTCAATACGAAAAAGCATCATGTTTTTTATCGCCTGCTGAGTTCCAGCCACACAGAACAGTATTACGTACTCAAAGGGTTAAGTGATATGCTTAAATATGAAAGAAAATATTTCCACGATTAATTTCTGTTACATGTACAAGGATTTACTTCAACCCGTCTGTGGTGAGTATTTTGAGTTGCAGATTAAAGTACGTATAATCCTCTTTTAGCATATATGTAATTCATCGTATACTCAAACTTTAACTGTGTAACATCTTTCTCGCTCATTCATTTACGTTATAAATAGAAAGGAGACAGAGCATTTACGTTATCTTACATATTACGTCTTTCTGAATTGACTTAAATATGACCCCGGCTCTTAGAAATACATAAATGACGCTAGCGAGTTTTGTAATTAATAACATACTCGTACTGTCAAGATTCGTGTCTTAAAATTACCTTCAAATCATCCGGCAATACATGCGTAATGTCATTTATTCTCTCTCGCAGTCTCTTTCTTACTGAATTATCGATTGGTACGTCGTCGATGCAGCTTCTCTCCAACTTTTGGCGAATTCTAAGAATCATATCGACTATTTCCACCTCTTGCTTCCCTTGTACCCACGTTTTCAAATCCTATCCATGATTATTACATAGATCAGAACTTGTAAAAAATAGAAAAAAGAAAAAAATCAATATTCGTACCGCTTGCGACAATTTCTCCAGTTGTTTAACTTGCAACTGCTGACTCAGCTCTACATATCTCGTGTGAAACCATCCAGAGAAGTTCGGAGAGCGAAAAAATCGTTTGTACAATCCTACCCAATCCCCTTTTATGCCTGTAGTCAATTGGGGACCGGAGCTACTTAAGCTAGCTAGGAAGTCATCTGGATTGAACATTTGTGGTGTAGGAGTTGCCTGAAAAAAATTGACATCATTATATAAACTGATTCTATAATTATTTATTGCTATAGTAATTAATTTGCACCTTAAAAGGCGATATGTTCTTTTGCAGTGGCATGAGGGTCGCAATGTATCTCTCGAGCGGAATCATGAAGCTTTCCGTTAGCTCTATCAAGTGACGTTTCAAGAGCGCGGTCTGCACTTCACCAGGCCGTTTCGTTTGAATGCCCCTGAACAGTTTCTTCAGTATAGTTTTGTCTTTTTGCAGGAAGGGTTTGTACTGAGTGTAAACGCCAGGCTTCGAATCCAGCACCTTCAGATTTTCAGATCTCTTGATTTTATATTTCTGATCTTCTGAAACAGCAAATCTTGAACACGTACCACTAACCATCGAGCGCCATAGAACTTACCGCTGTTGTTGCCGTTGCTTATCCGAATGATGTGCGGCCAGTGTTGTAGAGTTTTTGCGAAGAATGGATTTGTCACGCCCAGGATCACGGCAGGCGGCGATGGAGAATCCGTGGTATACTCTTTGAATTCCGAATCGTGAATCGTGAAATACGGGCGATGATCGGAGCAATATTTCAACGGCGCGATCATACTGGAAAACGTTTTTCCGATTATACATCCTAGATACAGGATGTATAACAATTCTCAGATGACTTGGCACTTACGCTATAAGTGCTTGAACCATTTCAGAACATGTAGTCGGCGAGCCTGCCATTACAACGATTGGCTCGCTAAGGAGCACTAATTCCCACAGTAAATGTACGTAACTAACAACGCTGGCTAAGCTTCGAAACATGTCGCCTTCGTAGGCTGATGTCAGCATCAGTCGTCTCGTTGCGTGCACCTTCGGTGCGTGCTCCATCGCAGTAATCGATGGAACAGCAGCTTTATAATTTTGATTTGGGATATACGTCTGAAAATAATCATGTTTTTTTAATACAGAGAGAATATATTTATATGTACATGTATTAACTCACGTAACTTTTAGACTTACTTACCTGGAATAATACTCCGATAAGAGGTAAATGAACTATTTGGCCTGGAATTGGAGGAGGCCAGTGGTCGATCTCGCGCACCACAGCTTCCATGAGCGCCGTTCCAGTCTCGAAAAATTCCGGCGCGATCAAAGCACATAATTCACCGAATAGATTGACAAACGGCAGTTTTGTTATTATGACAACACTCTGAAAGTATATTAGACAATTAATTATGAATTAAATGAATCGCAGTCTCAATTTATAAAATTGCTAACACGCACCTTCTGAAAATATCCTCTTGGCAGCGACTTATCCTTCACTTGTCGGAAATATACATATCCCCAGTAATAATCTCTATCAGTTTGTAAAAAAGAAGGTGATTTCCTATCATATTCTTTGATAGCATTAGTTTCTTGCACCATCTTGCTGCTCTGTCTTATTCTTACATGATACTGAGTATCTCCCATACATCCAGAATTGGAATCGGGAAAGGCTAAGTAACAGACATTAGATCTCTCTTGCTCCGATAATTTAACATGATTCGGGTAAATTGCCTGTACAAAGAGAAAAAAATATTTGCAACATATTTATGAGAAACTTATTAGAGATAAAAGTATTTTGTTAAATATTAAAAAAAAAGGAAGATATAAGTTTCTAGATGCTTCGCCACACCTCTATAGCTTGACCCAGCTCAAGATCGAAAGTAACGATGCATATACAATGCACCCAGTTACTAAAACGTTCCCATTTTTCGTACGCAATTTTCTCTTCGGTGACCCCATTCTCCAGTCCTTTACTTGTTGAGCAGGAAGGAACTGACATTGTTCTCTTTTCCACTTATTCCACTAATCTAATATATCATTTGTCTCATATATTACTACGTACGTCATTCATCGTTGTGTAACATGATTATCTTCAACTGCATCGACACTTGCACTGGCACTTGACTAACAATTATGTCATGTTACAATATATTGCATAAAGATTCTGAATATCTGAAAATACATGAGAACCATCTCAATATTACAAACGCAAGTCTCGAATGAGTCTGCGACGGGACTCACTTACCACTATACATATATATTTGCATATTACTCGATATATGCGGCGCATCAACTATATAAATCTCTCCTAACGCTCTGCACTAACTCTCAAGCATCCTTTATGAGCTACGGTTAGTCTCGAAATTCTCTACCCTGTTTGGCGATACTTAAGGGAAATGATATCCGCGTTCCGTTCTCCAGGAGCCGAGTAGAGCCTTCTTGCTTGAAAAGGCCGAGTCAAAGGCAGATCCAGTTCGGAGTTGACACGCTCAACGCCACGCGACGGGTGCGTTTACTCATGTCAATGTACTTGGCCGTGCACGCGCGACTGCTGAAACCTCCATATGTTTCCCGTCTCCGGATAACAGTCTGCCGAGCAGTACAGCGGGCCAGCTCGCGGTATAATTG
>VBVR01004268.1:0-14905 GCA_011638315.1 Tetramorium parvispinum
TGTATAAGAGACAGATATATTATAATCTATCATAATCTTGATATATAAATTTATAATATAAAAGGGCTTAACGAAATATTATTAGTGTATTATACCTTCATGGTGTTCTTATTTGCGCTTCTTGAAAATCTTATGTCTGACAATATGTTCAATAAATTAACGATTGTATCAATTCCACGATTAAATATTTGTATTGTCCTAGTTTACACAATTAGATCCATTTCATTATAATAGATTTCTATATAATATTAAATTTATCCCTATTATTCTTTTATACATACCTACATACATTTATGTTTATATTATATGATATATCTGATCTAATTTTCATTAAAATTTATTATTAGAGTAAAATGAAAACTAATATTTCATTCACCAATGCGATATGCAGCGGCAAAATTACGTGATTACGTTTTATGAGAACTAAAAACAAAAACGAGTGTAAATTATAGCATTGTTTGAAATAATTAATATGTAAAATAATAATTGTCGCACATTAAATAATGTTTGCAGGAATTAATATAATTTTTTAAATAATAAATAAAATATGATAAATGAATAAAAAATAACTCATGCATCTTCTAATTGTTTCTACGCTGTTTGTGTTTCCTTCTCCTTTTGGTAGATTTCGTTGTTGCGCTGGTATACAACACTCGTGAAAGCCCGATTAATTACAATCGCGTATTACTAAAGTAAGACAATCGTATGGTACTTTTCACAACATTTTCCATATCGAACGCAACGCGCACTTTACTATATTATACATTGCGATGGAATTCAGTCAAAATGCAATCGCGAAAATAATACGAAAAAAATACGAAGTTTTGCGTGATCCGCTCAACATTCGCAAATCTCGCAAATCAATCCATGACACACCAAATAGGAGAGGATTTTAACAAATCACAATGTATAAACGTCGAATTTATGTTGTGCAATTGACGAAAATAAAATAAGAGCTTGATTATACTTATTATGTTTAAATTACTCGATCCGGCTCGTATATTATTTCGTGATTTCATTTCGAATGTAATAAACAAATTATATTTACAATTAAATGAGCAAAAAAATTCAAGGTGCAAGCCACATTCGTATCTAATGGTTAAAACAGTTGTTGCAATCCGCGTAATTATAGCATTAAAACAATGATTTGTAATTTCCATCACTTTTCGCTTCGTTGCCATGGAATTTAAAATAAATTTTATGAAATACTTGCTTCGATGAATAGTCAATGGATTTATCACTCATCGCGGGAGTTAATTAATCGATCTAATAATAGCTAATTAAAAATAATTACGTTCAGTATCTTCTGCTACTTGACACGATCGCGTTTTGATGGCACGTGAAATAGCTCGTTCGAATGTCGAGAAGCGAATGATAGTGCGTTGATTTTATGTAGACACAATCATGTACACTATATAAAAACATATACTAAAGTCAAACGCCAGATCGTTATTGTCTCGAAATATTATTTTTTCGAAATATCCGTTGTAACGTAAAATCGCATCGAATATTTTAATCCACGTATTTTGATAAATGAATTGTTACCGCATATTTTACGCCTCATTTTATAAATTGATTAGCGTTGTCAAAAATTTTCCATCTTACATAAGTAATTATTTTTTCTTTATTATTTTTTTAATGTTACGAAATTCAAAATATTAAGATACTTCTTTCAGAAATCAATTAATGAAATATGAAAAACAAAAATCAATTTGCATTTTTTAACTTCATCCGAATTTATCTATTAAATCGCGATTGCAAATATGAGGTAACGAATATCAAATTGATTCTTAAGATTTACTTATTACTTATTAAACTGTACTAAGGATGATCCCACTAAGGACGATTTCAACTAACAAGTTCTTTAGTAAAAACGCAATTACAAATACGAGCGTAAGTTTTACAATTATTATTGCGACGGTTTTACAGTTATTATCGTAAGTTGTAATAAGAAATTGTACAACGAATTAATTATTGGTATAATATAGAGAGTTGAAATATTTAACAGCGCAAAAGACAGAGATTACTCCATTTCGCGTAAAACACAACGAAGAAACTGATTCGAAATCGATAGTGCTTGTGAAATTGCAAACGATCGTAATATGAAATCCAATCGTGCGTTCACCAAGTTATCTTTTATCTGCTTATTACACATTTGAAAGGATTTGTAGAATTCCCCGGAATAATAGGATATCGTCGAAACTTAGGGAAGCGAGTGTAATGACGGCGTGTTTGCGCGGGCATCATCGGGTTCGGACACAAACATATTTTCATCGAGCACGTGCCCTCGTTACTTCATGAACCATAATTCTGACAATTCCGCATAAGTTTTTTACGAAGCTGAAAATAGCTTGCAGTGGAGCGCGTGTAGCTGCCGTAGCTGCCGAATTTATAGAGCTCCGTCAACAGAGTGCCAATTCGAGCATTGTTATCACTCGTTTAACGACTTGCGGGCGAACTTCGACTTTCATTTCACCGGAGAACTCGGTCGTCCGCGATCGCAGATCCGCCATCGACATCGTTTATATCCCATCCAGGACGGATACGTCCGGGGAGCTCGATTTCCGCCTCGCTCGCTTATCCCGGTATGATCCGCGAGCGTCGCGCTTCGAAGATTCTGCGAATTTCCGCCGCGATTCGCGAGCTTATATCCACGTGCCCTCCGCGAATCCATCGATCCACATCGTAGATATTTCCCGCTATGAGCATTTTTCTTGTCGGCGCTATCGAGAGGGAGACAGAGAGAATTGCGTGCTCCGCGCTTCGATAATATCACATCGGTCTCCTTCCAAGCGTGACATCGGGAAAGATCAGAGAAAAGTGGCGAGTACATCAGCCACTTTTGCTGGATAATCCATCAAGAAGCTAATATCTTAGTTGTCGTTAAAAATAGTCAACAAAAATCCGAATGAAATTCCGCGTTCCATACGTAATATATCGTTAATGTATTTTCATATTAAATAACGTGTTAACGTAACCGTTGATTAACGTTGAGCACTGCAATTGCTGGTCGACGGAGTATCCATTGCGCAGAAAGGAAGAAAAAAAAAACGCTACACGCCACGTATGCCTAATCAATTATTTTTCCTCGGCTCGACTGCGGCGGGCCGACGTTGACAGGTCTGCGAAGAAGCGAGTAAATCAATTTTATAGGAAGGCGGCCGACCACACAGTTTCCCGGTCTCGTACAGCCAGCCGGCTAATAACGTTATATCACGCTCGCGTTTGTTTCTGTAAACGTTTGGTTCGGTAAACGGGGAAGGGGGAGGGGGTCTCTCACGCAACCGGACGGCCGCGGCCGGGACGGCGCGGCGTGGATTCGACATTCCGCGCGCGGTCCGATTTCCGGTTTTTCCACTTTTGTTTTTTCCCTTTTCTTTTTTTTTTTCTGTTTCGCTTATCCGCGCATGTGGATTTTTTGACGCACGAGAGGCCAGTCAGCCTCGCGCACGGGCTCGCGTGAGTAGTGAAAGTCGACGCCCGGTCTCGGTCCAGTGACTCGGCGGGCTCTGTGTTCTTTTTTTTTTATTTCTTTGATTTTTTTATCTTCGCATTTTTACGTGACAATCTGCGTTCGCGAAAGGGGAAGGTGTCGGAGGCTGTAAAGCGGCGAGAATTTCCTCGCACGAAACACCGTTGGACAACTGCTCGGTTGGGAACTACGGAACTGCACATTTTATATACTGCGGCTAGAACGCGCTGTTTCGCGCAAATTCCGCAGGAATTGATAAAACAGGATCCGTAGCGTTTTTATACATGTTTCTTTCTTATTTTTTTTTAATTTTGACACTTGTTCTCTAATTTATAATTAATATTAATTGGATAACATGCCTGATACACGATATTTATTTATCCACGCGAATAATCTCGTGCTAATAATCTGCAACTATTAATGCGTCTCAAGGTGAGATTTGAATTGCGGATTTAGAGCGGTGCACATGTCATCGCGCAGAGATAATTTCGTCGATACTTGGCGAGCGAACTGACAACCGACAACTCGCGCCGATAATCTAGTTACAAGTAGTTCTGTCTATGGACTTACGAAAGCACTGAATTATTACACGTCGCACAAAGCGAAGGCAATTCAAAGCTAATTCTAATCATCGACTATAGAGGTATTTATATATTCCCGGCTTACAATGTATTCGCCGCGTACCCGGTGCAATATACGTCGAGTTAATAATTGTCGCGTATGCGAGTACGCGTCGTACGAAATTTCATCATCCAACACCGACAGAGTACGGCGTGAACTCAATGAACTCTGAAGCGATAGTAATGTGGCGGAAATTGTTTATATTTCAACGCGAGAGATTTGTATTGTTCACCGATCAAATGAAACGTGACGTAAAATGTCGGGTCGGATGAGATGATTGATCAATTGCGATAATAAAGGGGCTCCCGATAGCAGTTTCGTAGTGACGTATGAATTATGATCGCCAGTGTCGAAAACAGTGTTCGGCGGTATGTCGGTCAAGATATGATGGAGTTAATAGGTCATCGCGCGATGGGAACGTCCGGCTGAATTTGTACGAGGCAATCTCGGACTCTCCCATCGGACCGTACGTGGCAATTACTTTCGCCTAATCGGAAGCCCCGCGGGCATTCTGTACCTGTGTAATGTCATCCCGATGTAACAATGTCCTTACGTCACAGTCCGCCTGCGCAATATATATATATATATATAGAAAGATATATATATATATATATCTTTCTCCTTTTCTTTTTCTGCCTTACGACGCCAAGAGTCAAGCCGAAAAGAATGGACCTTGAACTGGAAAGCGACAGCGGTGTTAATAAATTACGTTCCGCAACAGATTTTAAATTTCCTTTCGTACGAAAAGAAGAAGTGAGGCTTGAAATACTATGGTGAAAGCTTCAAGTTCATTTATATTTCGTTTTTATTTAGAATTCTATTCTACCTAAAAGTTTCAAGTTTTTTTTTAAAGTTATTTAAAATTAAAAATTTATTTTTAAAATATTTATCAGCAGTCCTTGCAATTTTGTTTGTCTGGATGATGATTATCTGTTGGACAATGTTAGAACGTATACACGACGCTGATATGTTTTATTTTTTCGCTGGCTTGTCCGGTATAATGCCGCAAGTGTAAACGAAACGTGAAGATAAAACGTGGATGAATAAATGCGGAATCGTTACGGACGTTGGTTGTGGTGACGGCGAATAGGTACGCCGGTGCTATGAATATGTTCGTATACTAACCGAACCACCGTACACTGGATCAAAGGGTGTCACGTGTGCTAAATAAATAGCTTCTATATGTATGCCGCGGGCGATAGATGTAGCCGCATTGCTAATTCGTCAACGACTGCAAGATATTTTCGGTAAAGTACACTTACTCGCTAAAATAGTTGCTATACAGCCTAAAACTGACGAAGCGGAAATCTCAATTCGCGATTTTACGGTAGCCGTGATCGTGAAATTACGATTTGTGAAAGCATTTCTTGCTTGTCAGTCCGACTTTTCGATTTCCAACAGATAATAGTTGATTTGGCACGGCGATCAAAAGATTCGATGATTTGTCGGAGAAGAGGAGACGGCCGTTAATCCGACGATATCATCATTAACCGACAGTTGTCAGCACTATAATAATCTAGTAAAACAACGCGTAGTCCTCGTCATCAGAAGCCAGCAATCGGTTGGTCGGTCGGTCAGTTGGTCTCTCTCTCTCTCGATTTCTCATGAAAAGCAGTTAAATCTGGATCACAGCCAAGGCGCTCCGACGATAATCCCCTCTTGTTCCGCGTCTCGACGGTTTCGATTTCTGCTGATTATGGGGGAGACGCGTGGTGGCAGCGGTGGTGATGCTGCTGCAAGTACAACTTTCTCTAGGAGCGAATTGCAGAGTGGAAGAGAAGGGGGAGATGTCTGGGCGTCCCCAGGGGCAACAGGTACTCACACATTGCCATTAGCTTTTCCGGGAGACAGACCGGCCGACCTATCTAGTCGGGGGTAAGGGGCGAGAGATACCCGGCCACGCCGCCACGTGCTCGCGCTAAATATAACGTCTGTCCACTGTCTGCCTCTTTTCACCGTCTGCTCCTTCTTGTCTCGCTGCGCGTGCAGCCTCGACGCGGTCGTCGCGGGAACGGTTACCTCATCCTCGGAAGAGCAGATGTATTTCTATGGCAAATGGCGGAGAAATGAGCAAGCATATATCCGTATTTATTTATATTAATCAATCCAAAAATAATAACTCATTAGATATACAAATTGTATATAGACGAACGTTTCGTCCATGAACAAGACTGGCGTGCTGAATTCAATCGACGACAGCTGCACGTGCTGATGTCAATTCCAAATGAACTCTGAACTTTCGTCTTCTACCGTCCGAAACTCGGCGGATAGGCGGGCACTTTTTGTCAGTCCGAAAACTCGTTGTACTTCTACGTGAAGAATAGAAAGTTTCCACGGCACCGGAGCCGAGCACAACGGATGCGTATTGGATTACCCTGTTGTCCTAGTTCGTCGGTCGCGATAAACTCTCTTCGTATACGAGGCTCACCTCGACATGCATTTTTCATACTCTCAACCGTCCAGCGTGCTACTCCTCTATTTTCTTTGCACCTACCATTTAATCTAGATATTTTACATGGTCACGGGAACTATCGCGCGTGTAAAAAGTCTCGGCATTGAAATGTAAGGGTGATTAAATCATATAATGTTGTATGGTTATATTTAGGAAGTGGCTTTCTCTATTTCATTTTGCCATTCTATATCGGGGATGTCATCGTGTACGGGAGTCTTAGTGTAGTTTCTGGAGCAATTTTCGGCAATTTGGATATAATTGAATCGCGGGCTCCTTTCGCCGTCAAGAGCCGCGGCGCGGCGGGGAGTCAGAAGAAGGCGGAGTAGGAAGGAAGAAGAAAATGGCCGTTGGGGCGGCTTATGCGAATAACTCGAGGTTGGCACGGTCACGTCGCGGCCCTCCGTCCGACTCCATGTTCTCGTCATCCTCTGTCTTTCTTTCTCTCTCGCTCGCTTAGTCCGATCCCTCTCTGGTCTGTCTGCCCCGTCTTCAACATGCCACGGCCAATTTCTGTCCCGCCGCATTTGTCTCTCTTTGCCAATCGTAAAGGCGCTTCGCGCAGCTTTGGAGCCGGCGGGAAGTCTAACGGGAAAAGATATGCACGTGAACTCGGCGACGCGAGACACGGGTGGCGCGGACGGATCGTCGAGGTAAAGAGTATGCTACTGCCCAGCGCAAAAACCGAATTCCGTCGCGGACGGTGGAATAGCTCGGCACGGTCAACGATCGCGACTCCGATAGCTCGCGCCACGCACTCGCGCCCGTATCGCCGCATCGCAGCGTAGAGACGTGTGTCGCGTAATTCGACCGAAATACCGTGGACAGCTCCTTAATTAAGTTTTACTCGTTGCCAGAGGCACGATGCACGCACGGCTGTGCCAAGACTAATCCATTTTCCTTCGGATAGAGATCGGAGTTTCAGGAAGTGGATACAGCGATATGAGAATTTAGACCTGGCTATGTTTTTCTCCGAGGAAATAGTTTGTAAAAAGCGTTTGTGGGATATATTCTTGGAATAATGTGCTTAACGCTGGTCTAAAAGACGTACGCTCACGTGTCACAAAATAGATAGTCAACGTACCTACACATACCACAAAAGCGGATCACCTCGTTAGCTAGGTCGTTGTTAGCACGTTGTTGCGGATGCAACATTCATATCGCGTTAAACGTCTGCGTGTAAATTGTCCTTACGAGAGGGCACATCTCGGTACCCTGAGACTCGGGTTTTGCTTGAAACACCGGCGGCGCGAACTTCTTAATTAACGTCCTTCACCTGTTGCCAAGCGACACAATATACCCCTTCAGGTCACTGCAACGTAAATTACGCCCTCACAAAAAAAACTCTCGTTTGTCTTACTGCCACGGAGCTATTTGAAACAGCGTACGCATTTCAAACGAAATTAAATAGTAGAAATAAATAGTGGAACATTTACGATGGTCGGGTGCGTAAAGTTAATTTTTTATTCATTTATTTCACGAACTTTAATATATAACATTTATTATGTTACATAATTTATATGTTAAAGAATGTATGATACATAAACACCGTGCATTAAAAGAAACACAATTAAACGTCAGTTTTTATTAGCGAAAAGTTTTCGCACGTCGTTTTACGAAGCTGTCCTATATTGGCTACTGTGAAAGATGTACGGGGTCGGATGCCAGCTTACCGCTAATACGGATGAAGCGTAAAGAGTTAAATAATGTAAGTAGTCGCAGTCGCGGAGCTATCATTATGCCGCGGCGCGGTGTTTTCGCGGTGGAGATGGCGCATTCGGGATGAAAAATGATGTCTGCTACATGGCAAGTGAGATACGATGTGGCTGGGTAAGCGGGCTAAAGAGAACTAAGCATAAGCTAAGGCGATTCGCTAGTGCATCTCTCGACTGCAATGCGGAGCATTGAATTTTCCGACTCGTCGCGGCTGGACTAAAATAAAATATTGCGTATTTAATTATGATATTATTTTTAACTACACCCGCGACTATACACCCGTCTTTATCCAATATTTAATTCGTTTGTCCTTGACAGAGTTGCCTGAATTATAATACCGAAAAAAAATTCTAGAAAATAAAGAGAGCACGGTATTTAGCGCTTGCCGACAGTGGTAGTCGGCGCCTTCAATGTTGGCAAGGTAACGTTTAACG
The DNA here is from genome assembly GCA_011638315.1 of Tetramorium parvispinum. NCBI lineage: Eukaryota > Metazoa > Arthropoda > Insecta > Hymenoptera > Formicidae > Tetramorium > Tetramorium parvispinum. The sequence continues at coordinate 8,693 of VBVR01004268.1, forward strand.
TTTCATCGTGTATTCGTATATAGACATTATGCCCGTCGATATGACGTGAATTATTTAAAAGCAAAATTATGCACGACGTTTTCAGTACGGAGCTGTAATTGGCTGGAGATGGAAGACGTCGGTACAAATAACTCGCGTTTCCCTTGATCTCCGAGACGATTTATTATTTGTTCGTTTGCCGAAAGCCAGATCATACGCCCCACGTATGCAAATATACCAAGTTTCCTGTCCCTATGAAAAATGATTAGATTTATGAAATATAATATCATCACATGCTGCACGCGTACGGTAACTCGAATCGTTAAATTTTCGCAATGGAGACGATTTCAAATTTAAGAATCTTCGAAAACTTTGGGATACTTCAGGAGATGTTGTACATCCTGTATACATTGGCCGTAATATCTCGGATTATTATTTTTGGATTGCAGTTATGTATGTCTTGGTGTGCCAGTTTATTAAATAATTGTTTTTTTTTTCTTGACCGACATTTGCTATCGAGTTCGTCGCGCGATTTATTCATCAGAGTCGATCGAATAAATACTGTGTGTTTTCATAAACAGCGATTTGTTTAACCACAATAACACAGCAAATGAAGTATCGATATCCTCTATATAATCGATATGTTGGGATTGCTTTCACATATCCGACAAATAAATTGGGTCAAACTCAGATTTATTAAGCTCACCTTTTCCGATTGAACTGTTAAATTAGCGTCACGTAGAAATATACTCGGAGTCTTAGAAACGTTAATAATTGAAAAATCGGATATCCTCCATTTAATCGTTTAATCGGCTACTCGTTTAGCGGGATATATGAATGCTATTAAATTCTCGAAAAAGAAATGAATGAAGTGTAATTATCTGTACCAGCTGTCTTATATGTTCTCTTCTTTTTCTCTCTCACGATCTCTCTCGATGATCCGAATCTTCGATGTGGTAGGTCATAGCAATTGCAGTAGCATCTGGTAGCAGCGGAGAGCCGTCGTTATTTTTACGTGAAAACTTTGTTCTCCCCCGATCTTCCTCGAATGAGAAAGTGTCGCGCGAACGGCGGAACGACGAGGACGACGAAACGAACTAGTTCCATTTCAAAGGAAGCACGTGTCGGAGACGAGTCCCTAAAGACCGTCGTAAAGTTTGTCGATAATGAAATGTCGAAACACTAAACACATACTTGTTCACTGGGGTTTGGACCCCCTCGACTGCGAGACTCGGCTACTTTGATGTGCGATATTAACGGTCTCGTTAGTAGTAATAGGAGGTCGTGTACCGCCTCGTAAAAACGTGTCGTATGATAAACGATTAAGCGGGCGAGAAACAAACGCGTGCGTGAGAGACGTTCTTTATCGGTTTTTTTTATTTATGTTACCTAAATGAGCTCACAAACAGAACTAGCAGTTAAACTACCGATCGCGTTTCCATTATGATGACACTTTAGTGTCAGGCAAGAGAAAGTTATTTAGCGACAAGACACGTCGTTGTTTCTGTGATAAAATTTCGTGACACGAAGTTTCGACCCTTTTATCTTATTGAGAAAATAAACAAGATACCTTACGGTAATTTATGCTTGGCTAATAATACTTTGAAGCTTCAGAACGTATTCTTCTCATACAAACGTTCATATTTAATGCACATATTTAATATTGTTCCTATATAATAGTTCGTTTATAATGTACGCAGTAATGATTGTGTTAAGCATAACTAATTTATTTTTAATGCAAAATTAGCACCTTAATTAACGTCTAACTTCATTTTAGAACATTAATATAACTAATAGAACATTATGTTCTTTTAAAAAGAGTTTTACGTTCTTTTAATTCTACGCTTTTTTAATCGTTGGAAAATTTTTAATTTTTTAATTTTTTCGTGGCTTAAAATCTTTTCGAAAAGCGAACATTGTGTTGAAAATGGATAATATCGTAAAATTTTTAACGAGGAATATTACGATTTAAATCATTCCCGACTAAAACTAAAAAAGATTATCAATTTCATACAAATGTGAAATTAGTATTCCAAAGCTTCAGATTGTTATCTTTTATATTTAAAGGGAACTCATTTTCGAAATGTTTCAAAAATTATTTTGGGAAAAGCATTGTATTAATTATATCTAAAAATGAGATGTTAACGCTATGTGAAAAACGAGAGAGTATTGCTTTTAGTTTTAATTAAAATGCTAGATGATATCATTTTTGTGTACAATTTCTATAAACGAAACCTTTTGAACTTTTTTGGCTGTAAATAAAACATTCCGTTCGATATAAAGTGTAGCGACTACCGGTTGCTACCGTGTTGCGGAATTTTCGTACACCAAATAGGATGGCACCGTTTGCTACCATGTGGAATTTCCGCTACACTTGCCAATTCCGTGCTGTATGAATGAGAAGTTTTGTGAAAATATGGATGCCACCAAGATGTTCTCGTTCATGTTTATAAATATGCCTGATTATTATTAGGTAGTATATAATTAGATTAATTTACATATATCAAATGCATTAATCCACAAAGCGGATTTCACCAAGTTGAGAATATTTATTAAAATTTAATTGAGATTGTATATATGTGTGTGTGTGTGTGTGTGTGTGTGTGTATGTGTGTTCAGTTTGCTATTAAAAATATTAAATGAATAAATTAAAATTTTATATATTCTAACTTTTTGTATATTTTATGTATATTTGTATAGTCTAATTCGTTACAATTGTAATAATTCCCAATTTCTCAACGTGCTGCATGTTCAAAACATGTACGGCTAGACATTTTTGCCTAGCATATATGTTTACGAACGTGTCCCATTTAACTATATTTTTTGCGCTATCGTGTTCGAAAAGTGAAGTTTTCTGTACTCGGTACAGGTCGACAAATTTACACTACGTCGGCTGCGCGCGTAAACAGCCGTGGCCGTTAAAATGCATCACTTGGTCATCGATTTATCGACAAAAATCGAACATGCTAGTAGCCATTGTTGCAGCATGGTTGCATATTCGCTTTGGCGTTACTGACGTTTAACTCTTTACCTACGAGCGTTTTTATACTTTCCACATCGTAGAATCTTTTTACCTTATTTAATTCATATGTAAATTAAAACCATCCACATACATGCATACACGCAGATATAAATTTCATTATTAAAATTTTAAATTTAATTAAGTAATACATTCAAGTTTTACAAATATCGTATATTTTAGAGCGTATCTTGAAGATTAATTAAAATTGAAAATTCTAATATGAGATTATCGAATAAGATTAATTTTAAAATTAAACGATCGATGAATCGTCAATAAAATCGCATATTAAAATTTGTAATTATGCCTACACATATATTAAATTGTCATTATTAATTTTCACAATTTAAATATTTTAAACGATATTAATTTTAATATCTGCTTGGATGATTTTGAAATCTTATTTTTAATCGTTCGTAAAATAAATTTATCTGATTTTATTAATTTAATTCACTAATGAACTCTACCAAAATCCAATTTAATCAATTCCCTGTAATTATATGTATCCGTACTTACGCTGCTCGAAGATATCGAGCGTTTTTTCTGCGAGCAGAATGATTTGTTACCATACTTACGCGATGCTGACGAGTCTATAAAAAAAAAAACCTATAAACTGAAGCTCGTAATGTACGGTAATAGCTTGTCCGTTGAAATTAACGTGGAACGCAGAGAATGGAGTATATTCATATTATATGATGTATTAAATATTTCGCATACCGGGGAAACGGCCTTGTGTTTTCGTAACGGCATGTACGGCGTGTGCACCGCGTTATAATAACAAACACCAAACGTCAGACGACGTAAGGCTGCTACGGCCTACCGTTGCGAAAATAAGGTCATTGTGCTTGGTCATGTTATCATTCGCGCAGTGAGGCTTGAGCGTGGTAGGCAGTAGCGCGAGCCGCTCCGTGCGTTATTTTCTATCGAAACGTGATCGAGACAAGTGCCGCGAGAAAATGCGCTTATTCCTCACGAATAGTTAAAGATTATCAGTTTGCGCCGCGGCCAGTCAATTCCCGCGAACAATGACTCGTGAGCTCATCGTGGCGAGGACTGCTCATTGAGATGGATATCTTCGCGCGTTAAAGCAAAGATCGATGCGATAGACGTACAAGTACTGTTTTTATGAAAGCTATTCTTTAACGATTGTTAGTTTCTCGATAATATACATGTTACATCATGGTTTAATTGTTTTGCCATTTAAATGTAATTTTATTGGCTATCATTTTCACATCAAGAACGGGTAATAATACATTGTGAGTTTCAAGATAATTGTGATTTATTCATCGTTTGTTAATATGCGTCTGTTTTGCGGAATTTTTTATATAATATTGAATTTCGATTGTGTATTCTCGTATGTTCGTCGTGTCGTTTCTTTATTAATTATGCGGTATCGAGATAAAGTTGTCGCTGTTATTTCTAAACTTTTCAACAGAATAATATTACGATGCATTGAACTTGTAAATACAACCGCTTTGTTTCTTTAGAAAGTTCAAGAGTTCAAGTCCTCGCCTTTCGAGGTTCAGAAAACGGAGGTTCTGGGCGTTGAACAAGATTTTTCGTGTTACTTTGTCGTAACATAACAAAGTGTGCGTCTCGCATAATCAGCTGTGTTTTCGTGAGTGAATATTGTGTCGTGCGCAACGAAGAAACTTGAGAGGAGAAAGAGGTCTGGGAGGCATCGAGCGATGGCGGAGCAACTTTGAGGTAATTAATTTTATTATATATTTATTATACATTAATTAAATATTATATTTATAATTATAAAATATAAATACATATATTGTGTATAATATATGTATTTATATTTTATTGTTTAGTTTTCTATTATTCGTAAAATTAACTATTTATTCCCACGATGTCGTATTCACATATTTTATGCGCGTATATCATGTAACATAAAATATAAAATATTTCTAATCATTGTATTTATACTTTACAGATCAACGTAGTTGCGTCACAACTCCGCTGTTGCGCATCGTATCGGTGAGTGTGAAACTATCTTTTACCTTGATCTTAAGTAATGGATCTGTGAAAAAATTGCGTAATGTGTTGCAAAATGTACATAATGTATAATATGTAATTTGTAAATCAACATTCAAAAGTAAGAAAGTGTAAGAATGTAAGAGATAAATTTAAAATATTTCGTAGATTCATTATTTAAAAATGGATGAGTCAAGTTAGATTAGAACTGTAATATTTAATCCTGAAATATATACTTTTATTTTTCGCATATTTTTACGAAACGTTTTATAACGCAGGTAAATTTTTCAGAAAGTGCAATTGAGAACATCATGAAGATATTTTAATAATATTATATTGGATATATATTTTAATCAATATGAGATTATAATGGAATTTTAAAATAAATAATAGGAGAGATAAAAATAAAAAGAGAATAATAAAATAAGATTTTAAAAGTATTTTTAGAGATAAAGACTTTATTCAAATTTCTTTATAATGTTCATATCTCATGGACGAAGATCGGAAGAAATATTTATATTATATATATTTATACTAGAAGATATTGTATGTATTTGAAATAAAATTAATACTACGATAGGGAGGGAAATTGTGTTAATATTTAAATGTGACTTATTTTTCTTTCTCTTTCAAATGTTTTCGTGATAGAATTTGGAATTTTTATTTGGCTTTTCTATTTTTTCAGGATGAAATATTTTATAAAATATTTTATCAATATACTCCGAGTCGTTTTCGATATATATGTAATGAAGATAAATAAAAGAAAGACATAATTACATTACCTAACTTAAACTATAATAATTTATTTAGAAGCTAACATAAGGAAAAAGAAATATGCTAATAATTATTTTTTATGATGACGTTTCTATTTTATCTGAATCTTCTATAACTTATCTATTTTTAATTATTAATATTAATAATTTTGTTATTTAATATAAAATAAAGATATGTGACAACATAAAACATTTTATCATAAAATTTATTTGGATTAATTAAATACTTAGGATAATATTTAAAATATTTTAGTGGTTAATACTGTTAGTAAAATTAAAATACAAAATCATCCGAATAATAAAGATTGAGCACTTGAAAATTGATAACAGATTATATATACAGGGTGTCCCATTTTAAAGGACCCACTCAAATATCTCAGAAATACTGCGTTAAATCGAAAAATGTTTCATACAAAAGTTGTAGGATTTCAAGGGGGCCATAAGATGGTACCATTGGTT
>VBVR01004269.1:0-14897 GCA_011638315.1 Tetramorium parvispinum
AAAATAGAAACAAGACCGATCCTCAATCACGTGTAATTGTACTCTGTGTGCCCGTTCTACTCTCTACGCCGCTATATATCTATATATATATATATATATATGTGTGTGTGTGTGTGTGTGTATAGATATACCTCTCCTTGATACTTATATTTAGTGGCGCACAATTTTCTCCCGGTAACTCGCCTCCTGCGTGCCTGTTACTCCCGGCCAGCCCGGCCGGCCCAGTAGCCTCTCCTCGTTATTTTCTTTATTTATAGTCATATTCGCTGAAATGCCCCGCGTATCATCTCAACGCCGCGCGTCGATACGCCGCGTAGGGCCCTGCATAAAGTCCGAGACCAGATCTCTAACGTAAACACGCTTATCCGCCAAATCGATCGTAAAATATCCTGTTATTATCGGGATACGCTACTGTCCGTGACGCCGACCGTCGACGCGTGATCGCGAATCAACGCTTCGCCGAGACCATTAATATTTGCCCCTTAACTATTTGTAACAACCTGTAGAAACTTCAATGAGCAAATAATGTCGGCAAGGTCATTTTTAGCGTATTATGTTACATAGAAAATTTAAACAACAATTTTGATTGTTGCGTTTATCTCTGAAATGAAAAATTTCTAAAAACTAATTTATGCAAAAGATCTTTGCTAAAAGATTGTAAAAATATTTTATTACAATTTGCTGTATCTAATAAATAGATGTAATTAATCGTCTCACGCGTTTATCATCTCATCTAATTATATTTAAAAAAATTGAAAAACTTTAAATATTTTAAACTCTGCAAAAATCTATCCGTCAAATAGCTTTGAGATTATATTTTACTACAATCATGTGTCTTCGCTGTTTGGTGCCAATCAGTAGACTAACTGGTGTGAAAAGATTGCACAGACAGTCAATAACCAAAAAATCACAGTTTAACGCGAAACATGCGACGTGTGCATACTGAAGGCCGAAGCCCATATTCATCATTCTATTCATTTAGCATCGCTAAAACGCTATCGAGGACAACACGGGGAGCCTCACCCTCGCCCGGCGACCGTCAGTTCACACCAAGTATAGCATTGTCCGTGGACCAAGTCGGCCGTGACAAGATCGAGCGAAGCGGCGAGCGTGGTACCGCGCCGCTGCTGCAGGTTTTTGGTGGGGGACCTTGACCGAGTGACGTTCACCAGCGGCAGCAACGTGCAATCGCTCAGGTAGGGAGAGATAGGTGGGTGGGAAGAATGGTCGAGAAGAAAAAGAGAGAGAGGGTGGGAGAGACAGAGAGAGAGAGAGAGAGACGGAGAACTTGCAGAAGCAACAAGTGACCAGCGCCAGATTGGACCCGGCCGTTAGTGATGGCACTGATATGCTTGCGCGAGGTATCGGATACTTGACAACATCGTGTATCTTTCATCATCAATATCAATCGACATCAATTTCGACCGAGGTATTAATCAAGCGAAACCGTTGAAATGATCGAGTCATCGAGCCGAACATTTTGAGTGCGGTATCGAGTGTTACAATAGAGATTACAGTAGATAAAGATAGAAAAAGAGAGAACTCGCTGAAGCAACAGCATCGGGCAGCTTCAGCTGGACTCTAATAGTGATGGCACTGATATACCTGCGCGATGTATCGGACACTTTACACTATGTATTTTTCATCATCAGTCAATACTAATCAACATCAATTTTTTGACTGAAAATATTAATCGAGTTCCAACATTGTGAAATTATTAAATTGTCGAATCTTTCTCACTGTGCAACGATATCAGGCAGAATTTAATAATATAAATATCAATATGCGAATTTATTTCGAAATTGAATTTCGCTTCTTCAAAAATAAATCTGTCTATCTATAAATATACATACCAATATGAAAATAGCACACAAATTATTTTAAATATGCTGAGATACCAATCTAGTAATATTGATATTAATTAATTAATTTTTAATGAGATCTGTACATTAATTAAAAATTCTATAGTAAGCAACATGATATTTTTCGAAACAGCATATCTAGTTTCCGTGAAAAGGGCACGCATAATACATCGATGTATCAATGCTTATATAATATTTTCTTGTTAATTTTTAATAAAAACAACGATATAATGCTAATTTTTAATGAATGCATTTACAGAATAATTTACTGGTAATAATTTGATGGATGATCATTAATATTTCATAACATATTTGATTTCTTACTAGCTTTGAATGATATATTTCTCACAAAAACTTTAACATTAAAAAAATGCGTTTGTCATTTAGTTTTTGTCTATTCTAACGACGAGTTTAAGTAAAATATATTTCTAAAGAACTTTTAAAAGTCGATAAATTTTAAGACTTTCAATAAAAAAATTAAAATAACTCAACAAAGATATTATAATGCTTTTAGTAATGTAATTCTAACTGGATTGGCAACATCTCAATTCTTTAATATCAAAATCACTCGATCGTTAAAATCTGGAGTAATATGTAAGCATAAAACAAGATAATATTTCCTTTCAGCAAAAATGAAATTATCTAAATCGATAATGCTACCTATTGTCATTTATTGATGCATTGGCTCTAAGGATTTATTCGATGAGCAACACTATTTACCTAGAGACTCGTCGCGCTTCTCGGCATGTGTACACCTTGAAGTCGCTCTGTACGTCCGCCCGTTCGTTCATCCGTCCATCCGTGCCTACTCTCCTGCCTGTCTCTGTCGGTGCCCGGGTCCGGTACACCGGTGGGATAGGACGGAGTGCCGCGGTGGAAGGAGTAGTAAGCGGCCTACGCAGTTTCAAGCTGGGTCCCAGCTTTTATTAGTTCTTCGGCGCTCGGCGGAGAACGAACGGAGAACGAGCGGTGTGTGCGTGGTGTGGCGGCGGTCTGCGTGTCTGTACCCCTGGTCCGGACCCCTGGTCATCCGGGTCGTCCCAGCAGCTGAGTCGCGCGAGGTACGAATGTCATCAGTGCATATCAACGACAAGGTGTCGATACGAGCGAGTTCGGGTTGGAAGGATCGCGTAGTACACCGAGTGATCCCGGATATATATACATATCTGTCAGTGCGAGATAGTTTAGAAAAATCAGTTTGCCGGTTTACCCCTCGAGTGCTCGGCCTTGGATGTTACGTCTTGGGTGTCGGATAACGACAAGTGTCGAAATTTGGAAAGGAGGGACGGGACAAAATTCGCTTGGTTAATCAGCGGTAATCGGTGGTGTTGAGTCCCTCAGGTCGACCCCCGGCGGATTTCGCGGTCCGGTGATAGTGACAGTTGCCGAACGTGAGAGTGCTCAGTTTGAATATAACCACGAAGTTTCCCCAAGGGAGAGAAACCAGGGTCCTTGTTCCTCTCGCTCGTCTGGTTCCATTCGGGGAACCAGATCGTACCTGTGGGGGCGTATCCTTAGAGAATATACCGGATATCTAAGCGATCGGAATGCTACTGTACTAGTAAAGGTAAATCCAATATCGACATGGGCGAAAGTGATCTATCGATATGCGTCGATGACGATGACGACTGTGACGATGACGACGATGACGACGATGACGAGGATGTTACCGCCGCGGGATCGAGTCGGCAGGGGTGCACTCGGCTCGATTATACCGCGAGTCGCCACGGACGTTGATCGAAAGGGAAACGATACGAACGTCTTCGGTAGGTCGGGTAGGTAGGTAGGTAGGTAGGTTTACGCTGCGCTGTGCGCGTTCGCGGGACCGAATAGATTATAGAGAGCTCCGCGCGAGAGCGAGAGCGCGAGTTATTTCGCGCGTAGATTGGATCTGCCGGCTCGGTCGACCGGCCGGTCGGTCGGCCGGGCGCTGGGCAAACCAGAAATCCAGCGGAAGGGTAATATCCCATTAACTGAAAGATCAATTAACTCGCGTTAACGGACACTTTAATCACCGCGTGTGCGGCTAGGCAGCTAAGCCTCTCTCGCGGCGCGCGCGCTCGCGAATCTAGGCGTTTAATCTGCCCGTCCCGAGATCGAATCGGCGATCATGCGCGAGCTCCTCGCCCGCTCGCTATGAGGAGCGATCGCGATATGACGCGCGCGAGGGGCCCTCGCGGGACCAGCAGGATATGGAGAGGAGGTACGCGTATTATTCATTGATGCGGCCGTATTAACAACGCGCCGACGTCCGAGCGTGCCGATTACAGCGGAAATAAACATTTATGGAAATATCCAGCACGTGTGTGACAGTCAAATCTGTCCTCATGGCTCTCCGTCGAGATTAGGCGGGTCTCCCGAATTAATACGTCCAAAGATTTACGGCCGCGAATTACACGACCAGTCGAATTAACGCGCCACTGAATCATCGGATTTGTCGTGCGTGTCAAATGAGTTTTTTAATAAGTGTACTTAAATAAGTACGATATATGAAAGTTGTCCCGTGTTATCTGTTGATAACAAGCAGAAGTAATTTGAAGGTCTAATTATGGAGAAGTATATTAGATAGAGTTGTCAATTTAATTTTATAAACGTAGGCATATTTGTTAGCATATTAATTAAGTTTAGATTGAGCCATTTTATAGAATCTTCTTTAAATCTAATCAATTCTATTAAATCTAATTAAATCTAATAAATTCATCAAAATAATCTAACCATGAAAAATATATATATTTCTTTTTTATTTTATTATATTAAACATTATACATTATATTATATTAAAAGTATAAAAGTGTATAATATGAAATAATTAAATCAAATTCAATAAATCTGTAAAAAAATTTATCAAAATTTACAACAAAGATTGTAATTAAATTTAATAATACAGTGAGAATCATAGTGTAATTAATTACATTAAAATTATATATTTAGAAAATATAATCAAATAGATTGTTTGTCACATTTTAGAAGCTCAGACAAGTAGTTTAAATAGCGCAATAATCAGACATATATTTCGGAGCATTTTCTTCTCTTTCCCTAATATGTGCTTAATTAAAAATTTTATTTGAAAATTTATTTTAACTTTATTTTTTAAAAACGATCTATATTACACAACGTCTCCTACCATAAGAACCGTTCGTTTCAATCGTAAGAGTAGGCTCGATGCACAGAACTCGATTACTCCTTTTTCACTGTTTTCCTCTCGCCCCTTCGCCTGTCCGCACTCGCGAGATGAAGATCACGCCCATCAGCCCGAGGTGCAAATCCTCTCGCTGAGTCTCCCGATATCGTTTTATCGCACGGCGTTTCAACGTATACGGGGGGCGGGCGTGCGTCGCGTGTAGTCGCGATTGAGACGTACGCGGATATAAAGAAGACGAATACGCGAGACGGTGCAGCGATAAGCACCGTGTACCTGGGGAGAACTTTCGGCCTTGACGTATACGAAGTATGTCAGTGTTACTCGCGCGAGCGCGAGCGAGCGAGAAAGAGACGGGCACACGGACGCCTTCGATGGGAATCGCCGTTGCTGGATCCATTCACCATAATGCACCCGCACGTAACGTGATCCTTCGCGTGGCGTCCAGATTTCTCCGCCAGGCCGCGGATAAGCGATGGGCCGCCTCGCATAATCGCGACCGACGAAGAAGGTGCGCGGAACGTAATAGCAGTTACGCAAATAAAGCAATCGCGCCGGGTTTTTTTTTTCCCCGCGAGTCACGATCGCGACTTGTGTGACTTCCATTTCCATTTCTGGCATCTGCGTCATGCTCGGTGCGCGTGTTTCTCTCGGCGTGTCTCCTATTAGTTTTGAGTCATATTTCCGTATAGTCGGTTAGAGCGATACAATAACGGTCCGCTCTTTCAGATGATATTCTTTACCGTTCTTTAGATAACAGGCACAAAAGATTACCTATATTACGAAAACCGTTTAGAAAGATTCTTACGTCAGACTTTACGCGGAATTATTTGATCCATATATAGCGAAAGTTAAACCTTTTTAAAAAGACATTAATTGTTCTAAAGTCGTTTCTGCAATGTAATTATATTATTTTGCTACATGCAAATGAAACAAGTTTATGCTTGACTTTATGTTGACGTCTTAATCCTTCTGCAGACATATTACGACACTTTAATTTATGATAACTTCATCTTTCCAAATACAGAACATGTAAAATGTGATTATGAATTCATAAGTTTGTAAGCTGTCTTAATATCGTGATCAGTACTACAAATGCCGGAAGTTTATTAATGTGATAATTCTGATAAAGTTGTCAAATAGAATATATTCATATAGAGTTAAAATTGTCTTTGACATTTTATGTCGGAAATGAAATAATGATACTGTTTTAATACACGAAGATTTCACACGTGCCAATCCGAGAAACGTGAAAATGTAAAGAAATTGAAAAGCCGCGACAGATTTGCAAAAGATCGCGAGAGAAACGATATCGGGACGAAACAAATTGGAGAATTCTGAACAGCTGAAAGCATATCCGAGATACGATCTATTGGCAAATTGTGTCGGGCGTAAACGCAGGGATTCGAATCCCTTCCCGAACAGAGTGCTTGTAAGCCGTTAGAGCTCAAGTTCATAGGGTTCTAGCGAGGAGAGTCGGAAAGGGCCAGCGTCGAAGCAGGAATTTTATAAGTGCTCCGAGAACACGCGCGCGGCGAGGTTTCCTCCCGGCTTTTACACGGCGCGATTCCTCTCCTCGTGCGCGCGCGGCGATCTAAATTAAAATCTTTCCCCCGGCCTCGTCGATTCTCCGACTGCGCGGCGTAACGGGCGACGGCTAGAAACGAAAGGCGAGTTTCGAGTTTGCGAGTGCATCGAGAAAAATGAGCGCCGGGCTCGCACGCGGAAATGCCACGGCGCTCGTAATGAGCGCCCGGTCGAGACCGACGTATCTTTTTTCGGTCATACTATACGATGTCCGCGGGAATTTATTGGACAGTCTGGCGGTATTAACTGTAAAATGCATCGCTTCGCCAGCGAAAAAGTAACGAGAGATAAAAACGAGTCTTCATCAACTTATTTTTTTTTTTCGCGAACGAGCGACCCAACGAGAGGAGCAAGGAGAGACAATTATCTTAATTTTTAAGTGTTTAAATTCGTATGAAAAATACTCTCTTCTGATTATTCCAGAATTTTATATTCATATAAAAAGTTTGTCGACATGCAAGTTATTAAATATTGTTAATTAATCGGAGTTTTACGATCCATGTGGATAAAAGCTGCAAATAGAGAATAGATTTTTTTTAGAAAATTAATGCTTTTGCGAGAAATCGTGCAAGGAATAGAACCGCCTATAATTATTCAAATATTTAATTATTGAATTAGTAAAAGAAGTAAAATGGAATCTCTTTTATTTATATTAAAAATTTTATAAGTATATTAGTTCAGAAATTTTCTCCTAAGATTTATGCAGACAAAAAGCTCGTGTACAAAGTACAGTACAGAAATTTAAGCTTTAAATCTATTAAATTATTATAGAAATTATGTAAAATTGTTCTACGGTTGTATAAACTGTCTATGATTGTCGCTCTTTGGATTCTTTCATGCTCTATAATCTAACAGCAGCGTTCTAATAGCAGGTTGCGATTGCAGACACGAGGCTTCGCACCTTCGAGGCTCGAGCGGCTTCTCATCTAGTTGCGGGGGGGAGAACGCTTCCTTCGATTTTATTATCGGGTTTCTACACGTCAATAAAAGTCATTGAAGAAGGTGTTAAGCGTTTTGCGCGCGAAACGGGAGTGTTTATTACGTCGCGGTATCCGAACGCGCGCGTTATAGGGCTAGAAAATAGTGTCGTATAACCGAGCTCGGTGTGGTTTTATTGCCGGCATGATTCTGATTTTCGCGCTGTTATCCCGTGACGAATGTGAAATATTTCAAAGGTAGGCGCGCGCGCGGCACCGTTAGAAGAAACATTTGGAATGATGCGAGAACACGATCTCGCCCTGACTTTTAAAATTCTTTCGATTTTTTTATTCTTCTATTTCGTCACACTCCGTGAGAATTCTGATTCTAGCATGCGAGAAAGAATTTGATTGCGCTTTTGTTCAAAACTCGCCGTCGCTAATGACTAACGACGAGGACATCGCGATATGAAATCACCGCAAAATTCGGAACGTGAGCGTTGTCGCACGCTCCGACAGAGGCTACATTTTTATTATTCCGGCGTTGTTATGCAACATTAGGAAGCAGAAAATAACACGTATTAAGGGATCCTACATATCGCGTGTATCACGTCCGATGAAGTCACAATATCCTCGCTACCAATATTTGTAACATTAAAAGAAATTAATTTAAACTATTAAATTTATCTAGATTTGAGAAATATTTGAAAAATCGAGAATCTTCATTGTTGCAGTCATCCTACAAAATTTACAAAGTAATACGACATAATATTATCGTATTCGTTTGACAAAAAAATAACACACAAGATACCATCTTGAACGTATTTCAAAAATATTTTTTACGAAAAATACAACACGTTGTTGTTCACGCATGACTCGACGTAATTTTCTTCGCTCGCCGTCAACTATCTTAATTCCCGACTTCCCCTCGTAAGGAAGAAAAAAGTATACGCCGTGGAATGCATAGGGCGGAATTAAAATCGCGAGAATATAGCCGTGTCGTGTCGCCGCACTTAGCGACATTCTTATCCTTCGTTTTACTGTTATCCAGCGCCGTGGCAAATAACGAAGGATGCATTAGAGGTCCTTCTCGTACATTAGACGCGGTTCAGTCGAAACCTGCGCTCGTCGCCAATTCTTTCTTTTTTTTTTGTCCCTCCACCCCTCTCCCCCGAGTCGAATTGAGCGTTTCTCCACGCGATTAGGGCGACTAGAAGGCGCGTGGGAGTCGACGCGCGAGAGGGTCCCGTCATAAACTCTCGAATCCCGAAAAAAAATATATTAACGCCACTTTTTATAGCGGGGTCCCGGCGGAGGGGGACAACCCGGGGGTCTCTGCGGTCCTCTTCGCCAAATATGGCTACCGAGCCTACCGCGTGCATCTTAATCCCCGGGATCGGGTTCATGCGAATTGTCTCATTTGAAAGTCGCGTCTCTTCCCTTGCGCTCACTCGGGAATAATAAAGTCTTTGAGTGACGGCTCACCCCCGACGTGTCACGTGTGCGAGAACTCGACCAGGCAACGTGTCACTCCGACCAGATGGCCTTGAGAGATGGACGCGCGCACGCGCACGCGCACGTGCAGGGTCACCTTTACTTGTTTCAAGGACAGATAGCCCAACTGCGAGGATGCAAAAACGCACGATGAATGTTAATCTTTTAACAGCGGTTTTCTCGAAAAGCTCCTATCATGTTTGATGGAACGTTTAATATCTAATAATTGGAAACATTCCGCAGAATAGAACAGTTTTTTATCAAAGTCAACTCAACAAAATGTTCATAAAGTGTTCTTACAATTGTAATTTTGCTGTTTAAAATATAACAAGGAAATTCTTTTAATTACATATTTTGGATAGGAAGTTTTGTAGACTCTTAAAAGATGCAGCAAGTTTAAATTTCTAAACTGATAATAAATTGTACATTGATTATATTAGCGATAAACTTTGGAGCATAATGCGTGCATCCATTGCACGTCACAATGTCCACTTCGCGCAGCAAAAGAATCGTAGCGAAGGCCGACTTCTCGAAAAAAAGGAGGACGTTTTTACACGGTAGCTCGAAAAACATCTAGTGAAATAAAACGCTTATAATCATAATGAGCAATCCCGACGCTTCCGTTTGAGTGTCGTCCAAATGACCGTCGTCAGCGATATTTTTAGAATTATTTTTTATCGTGATGACCACGTCCAACCGTTTTATTTCTACACGTTGCGAGATCTGACTTGACGATTTACGTAGATTCGTTAAAAACGAATTTGACGTTTCAGAGCGATTATTGGAGTGTAACTGTTACTTTGATCAGTCACGGGGCTCGTCGATTAGATCTTTCAGTTTTGGGACTATGCGCTTCTCCTTTTTATTTTTCAAGAAAAAGAATTCTGCTTACGTGTGCATTTGATAGGTTTTGTTGCTTATATTTTATTTTTTGTCACAGCATTATGAAGCAATATGTAAAAATGCAAATACATTATTCTCGAGAGAATAGATTTTAATCGATGAAAATAGAAGTCTCGCTGGAATGTACAACTTGACTGACGCGCTACTGTAATAAAAAGACGATCTATGAATATATAAAGCAATATTTTTGTACAACGAGTTCTTGAACAATAAATTCTTCTCTTACAGAATGACATTTACCCATGACGCGATAAAATATGACGAAAACGAAAATGAACAATTTATTCGCGCCGTATCAGGAATTAATTAAAATCAAGTCGACTTCGTACCTTGTTGCCTCGAGCCGGCAATGTGAGGCTTTGAAGCTACAGCTTCTATGAAATTTAAATTAGGTGTCGTTGCGTTTAGATCGTAGCATCGATAGCGAACCACGGAGTTACGTCCAGAATCCTGGCCATAATTACGATAACGCTTAATGCGGACGGATGTAAGGAAAAAGCTACGACGGCGGCCTTATCGCACAATCGCTCCTATTAGCAAAGTTCTCATCAGCGAATCCATTGCCGATATTATGCGCCGTCACCGTCATCCCTGTCACTGTCATTATATCGTTGCACGAGTATCTCGAGTATCCCATCTGCCTGCATGACGACAAAGAGAACCATTATCACTCGTTGCGTTTATCATCATCTACCTACAGTTGGCATGCGCTAGTATAGACACGTCGCCGGGAACGCACGATGCTATCACTTCTCTTTCTCTCACGTTTTTCACGCATGCATACGCGCGCGCGTGCGTGCATACAGCCACGCATAACCCGTGCGTAGAAATATCGTGTATAGAAAGCGCGCATTCTCCAACTCTAAACTGCACTCTCATGACAACTGAGGAACAATTCAACCGATTGTTTGTTTGGAAAACGGAGTTAGTCTGGAAAAGCTTGTTACAGTTGATACGCCCTATCAGCTTACGCAATTATATCGTACGTCTAATTAATTTCATCTGCACTGAAAAAAAATTCTGGTTGAAAGCGGACGAATCAGAAAATCTTGTAGGCGTGATCAAATTTTCTAGTTATTATAATAGAACTCAATACTTTATAACTTATAATAACCAGAATTCCTATTATAATAATCAGAATATTTAATCACGCCTACAAGATTTTTCAGATTTTTCAGATTCGTCTGGTTTAACCAGAATTTTTTTTCAGCGTGATACTCTTAAAAAATTCTATTATTCGCGTATTAGGAAACGCGAGCTTCCAAACAAACTCTCGTACTTTCAATCGAACGAACAGACGATTTCAGACTGGGGCAACGAACGAAAAAAAGAGATTAAGCTCTCGTAAATCTCCGCCGACGAGATTATTTTAGATTATTAAAAGCGCAGCTTTGCTTGGCTTACAGGTCGGTGATCGGGTCTACGGGTGTGCTCGTGAGAGCAGGAAAGGGAAAAAGGGAAGATAAGATCGGGGGTGAGAACGCTCTCTGGGGTGGGGTGGTAAAAGTGTAAGCACAAGCACGAGACGGGGTTTGGGCGAACGAAACGGGAAACGGTGTCTCTAGCCGGTCGTGTGGCATGATCGGGAGAAAAAGTTGAGAGGCAAGATGCTCACGATACAGCGCTCGGAATTACTAAGAGGGGGAGAAGGCTGCAATCCCCCCGGCACGCATTTACTACCCCCCGTTGCACCCAGGGCTTCCGTCTCCGAGCCCGCCGAGAGGAGCGTCTCCTTCAATCGAGACGTCCACGTGAAGAGGATCGGTGAGTCCAGGCAATATCACACCATACAAACTGCGACATATCCTGCATATGTAGCGGAGCGAGAGAGATCGAAAGAAATGGCGCTGCTTGATTTTTTTAGACCCAAAGTACATCGGCTACGCTTAAAAAAAAACGGCACATATATCACATCCTGATAACATGTATGTATAATATAATAATATTTTCTCGCATAGACATTTTCTTGAAAATATTAATTAAATTTTGCAGACATTTAAATCGACTCAATAGATAAGCCTGTAACTTTTTGCTGATAGAAGAGCTGTAAATTACATTCCGCAATATTAACGCAAAATTACAATAAATTATCTTTTATTAAATTCTACGCAAGGACGTAAAATTTAAATTTACAATTTGAGATTTAGAATTCAAATTTACATTGAGAACATAGAACCAGATTTGATTAACCGAAGAATCGCGATAAAACTGGCCCTTCAAGCTTCGTCTAACAGTACACCGCGATGTTCCGCACGCGCGCGCAAGGACCAAGTACCGTTTGCCGAATTAAAATCTGATAAAATGCGGAGGTTACGCGACGAGACGTGTCCGCAAGGACGATCTTCCGGTACGATTCATGATACGAGCGCGCATATACGGTCAGAATTTAATGCGCGTTGCCACTATAAAAGCGTACGAAAAGCCGGTCGAGGAGAGAGAAAGAAGAAACGGAGAGGAGAGCCAGAGAGAGAGAGAGAGAGAGAGAGAGAGAAAGATCGCGCAAAACGATGTTACTTTGCGATGCCGCGTCGCGATGTCTTGTATCTCGGAAAAAAAATTACGGCCCTAGAGAGCGATCCCAGATTGTGGAAATTATTCGCTGCGACTCCTCTCCCGTTCTCTCGCTGGCTTCTTCGCCAGTGATCTCGTCTCCCGGCCTTCCAAGAAGTGTCCTGGGTCGGGAAATTATGCGCGCGCTCGTGCGAAATTCCGCTGATACGCGACACGGCAGCTTCGCATGCTTAATTTCGCAGGGACACGGGACGCGAGAAATTTCGAAGCTGTCAACGTGTTTAATTAAGACCACGCGCGTTTGAATTCCTCCCAGTCGATTTTTCGCTCCTCTATACATCTCTTTTTACGATCTGTTTTGACAAAGTCGACGTGTCGCGTGTAAATTTTATGGATTCCGTATTGCCACTACGGCATTTACAGTTAACGTTCCTCGAATCTTTAATGAATATGTAAAGTTTATCAGGAGAGGAATCAAATATTGATAGCAGCTGGAAAAAATTAACTGAATACGCAAATAATTCTTTGAAATGTACCATCCCGCTTGCTGTGTTTAATGAATTTATGTTTTTTTTACACCAACATTTTTTTATAAACGTAAGATTTTTTTAATTTCTCGAGCAGGGGTGAATCGCGAGCGACGAAAGCCGAAATGTCAAGCAGCGCCATAGCGCTACGAGCTATACGCCTGCAATACGCCTAACTTGTGTCTAACTTCCGCAATTCCCTCGATATCAATGTGTAACAAACTTAATTAGCAGATCTTGCCGCAGACTAATGGCTCGAAATAATCGTTACGCTATGCGATCGATTCGTTTTTTTTTTCCTTGCGTGTTATCTAATATCAATGCCGACATTAATCATAGCTAATCGATCGTCGATCGCGTAACAATAATTTTAACGACGATTCTCTCTTTCTCTCTCTCTTCCCCTTCGAAGAAGATGGTAGCGATCTCAGTGACCTTGACATTGTCGAGGTCGGTGAGCCATCGTCATCTTGGACCCGGAGGGAGGCGATTTCATTGAAGGACGCGCGCCTTCGCTGTCTCTCGCAATTCTCTTAATACGATATGTGGGATTGTAACGGTATTGGTGTGTGTATGCGCAGGACTCAACCATTCCTCTATTACTAGCTAATTATTAATTATATTAATGATCCTTCACTTATGCTACGCAAAGTAAGCGTTGCATCCCACTGACTTCCCAACACCTACGCTGCATTTTTTAACACGTGTCCGAAGCCTTTCGCTGCGAAGGGTATGTATACAAAGTGTATTTTAATTTACACGAAGCGAGATCGTGTACGTTTTAGCAAATAAGTTTGCCGAGGAGATCATTGTTTAAAATCCTCAAAAAATATTTAAAATTCTGATAAAAAGAAATCCATTAGAGGAGTTAATCGAAACATTTCCTTACTTATTTCTATTGTTTCCACGATTTTGGAAACTAGTATCGGAAGATTTAAAAGAAACAAAAATGAGTACCAGCAAAAACTGATCTGTTAAGCCTCTGTTGTTGAATCGCGCGATCACTATATTACGCTAGGTCACGTAGATACACTAAAAGCGGTATACGGAGATCGTGCTTCTATCTTGTTTATGCGCAGTTTCAGGAAAGCAACTTAATATGCCACACACGAGCCACACGGCGAAGTACGGGATAAACACGGCAGATAAAGCTAAACGCAGCGAACCGTCGCAAGTTACGAGTGTTTCCGCTTTCCGTGTATCGCCAACGCAGCGATCGAAATTAATTCGCATCTTCGATATCTCTTGCCCGTTCTGGCTCCGTCCTTTTTAAAACCGTTTGTTCAAAGCGTTCGAGAGCCAAACGCATAATTAACAGTTACAGCGACAGTAATGCATTAATGTGCGTCTTACGAATAACGGCACAAGTAAAATTAACGATCTCTAAATAGAGGCAATTATCTCAGAATTCGACTTGGAATTTGCGTCATTTTATAATATACTATATTTGTTGCGAGGCTCTTTTGCGTGCTATATACATATATTGTGAAACATAATAATTTTTTAATATTTTATAATAGTATTAAATTGATTCATTTGCCAAAATACTCAATTAATTTTTAATACAAATCATTTTCTAGGAAATATCTTCTAGGAAATATAATATTTTAAATGATATCTTTCCGTTGTTAGTTTCATTGTCAATGTTTCGCAATCATATAAAACATTGTTAATTATCGCGCTGTAGATGATTCAAAGATGAGTCGAAACGTTCGTTTTGAATTAATTAAGAATAAAGAAGATTTTTATGCACCAACATCCGCGACGTACTTTCATTGCCTATACCCTAGTCTAAAATTACACAGGCACACAAAAAAAGAAAAGTGGTTTGGCCTGTATATTAGACTAGTGTATTCCTATGTATTTTGACCCGCTGAATCCAAATCCGAGGTCAGAATTAGTAGTTTAGCTCCTTGTTCCGAGCAAACCTCAAAAAAGGTCAAAATTTACGGAATTT
>VBVR01004270.1:2087-14884 GCA_011638315.1 Tetramorium parvispinum
GAAAAAATTTTTTTAAATGCTTTTGTATATAAAAACACAACATTATTTAAGATAACGCAAAAAGATATTTTCACATTGATATTTTCTAAACACGATTTTTATGCAATAAAAAACAATAAGAAATACTACCTTCGAAATTACTAAAGAAGTTCTATAGCACTTTTGCCACATTTTAAAACAACATTTGTCATTATTATTGATTACACAAAAATTTTATTTAGAAAGCATATGTTAATATATATTTTGCCATATGTTAATAACATTGTGTTTTATATTCAAACTTATTTAAAAAAAAAGGAACCACAACATATATTTTTATTCACGAAAAAACTTTTAGACGATTTGATTAACGTTTTTTTTTCCAGAAATAAAACGTTTCTTCTAACGTTTTCTCGATGGACATTTTTACCTTGAAAAAACGATTCTATGAAATGGTTATTAATCATTTTGTAAAAACGTTGATGAAACGTTTGTGAAACGTGCTGCCTGAGTGAAGAGGAGAATTAAAAGCTAATTTTTTAGAAGAACGCGAAGAAGAGTTCAAATTGTTTAAATGTTTCATTTGTATGAACTTGTGCACATATCGAAGCATAATTCATTCCCGTTGTGCATCACAACTCGCAATCTCGCAAACTCGAGATCTATGTTCCGAAGAATAAACGACGATCTTCCACGCAGGTACGGTAGTTTCGGTTCATATTCCGATGAAATCGATCGAGTTACCTTTGCGCGCCATTTATTTCCGCAGGTCTGGTCGCAGGGCGTTAACTTCCTCGCGAGGTTCACCATGGCGACGGCGACGGCGACGCCAGGTCGGCGACGCCAGGTCGCATTGATCCCCCTCGGCAAGTATGGTAACAGCCGTCGAAGCAACCAACGCATTCCGATTCTGAGAGTTGGATCTAGTCGCAAATCTTCACATCGAAGTCGACCTGGAATCGCATTCGGCCGATCGGAGGCTGAAGGTGACGAGCCGAATAAGCCAAACCTGTCGAAAGGAAATTTTAAAAGTGTCTACTACAAATGTTCTCTGTCATACATTTTAACATTTCTCAGTAAACACAAGGTAACAGTAATGTAATGTCAATGTTAAAATTTCCTACTCAACAATATAACTGTTTAATACAAGACATGTTACATTGTAATTATATTGTTGAGTGGGAAATTATAACATTGACGTTACATTATTGTCACTTTGTGTTTATTGTGAGTATTGCTACCGCCTCAGTAAACACAGAGTAACAATGATGTAACGTCAATGTTAAAATTTCCTACTCAACAGTATAATTATATTAAATACAAGACATGTTACATTGTAGTTATATTGTTGAGTGGAAAATTATGACATTGACGTTATATTACTTTGTGTTTACTGGGTCTGGTAGCAACAATTTCTAGACATCTTGTATATCTGTGCGTGTGTCTTAATGTACTGTAATTATCTTACACTGTAATTGTATAGACAGTAGTTGTATAAGACTCTGTCAGTTGTATAATTTGATGACGTTACGGTTCTGCCGTAACGATAATATTTACATGTCATTAGATGTTTTAAATAATTTTCCAATCTGTATAATTAATAGTTACTTATCATCAATTAAATGTAGCCGGAAAGGCTACATGAATATATTAGTAGTTAGGTAAAAAAATATCTATTTTTGTTTTATTTAATATGTATCAATTTTTTTTTATGTATCAATGCATATGTAGCAACAAATTTATAAATACTCAAAAAACATATTTCTATCCTGTCGCAAACTATTTATATGTTACATTATCTGCACGCATTACATCATATTTCATAATAAATCAGTGAACCATGACGGAGCACAGAGGCACATCCTTCTTTCATTCGTGCGTGAAGATGCCAGTGGATCCTTACAGCCGGCAGCCAACCCCTTCTTACGAACGTCCTCGGCTGTCGTCCGGGAGCCAAAGATCAGAAAAGATGAAGAAAATCAATTTTGCCAAAGGTGAAACCGTCGAAAACTCGGAATCGTCGAGTCCGCGCGACACTCTGGAGAATTTTCTGGAGTTCCTTAAGAGCATACCGGACTACGGGCAGGTGCACCATTTGTCGAACGAACAATTTAAGCAAAAGGTTGAGTATCTGAGGAGGAAACAGCGGCTGCTCCTACAGAATCTGAAGAACTCGCTGGACGACGGGGAGGAGTTGCGGTTGTCAATCACGAGAAACGAGAGCTCAAAGTTAAAGAACGTCAAGTCGGACGTCGACGATCTCAAGTTGAACGGTAAAAAGTGCTACCTCGAGGAGTCCAGAACTAGCAGCCCAATACTATTTCCATCTGGCAGTTTCGCCGGCCTCGCCGAGGATCAAGATCTGCTAACGTACAGGTAATGCATTAATTGTCAGATGTAGAGAAAGAGAGGAAACTTTACAATTTACAAATATATTTGAGAAACAATATATATATTTTTTTTATCCGTCTTCTCAATATTAATTCCAGATGCAGAGACAAAGACAAAGAGACGAAAACAATGCGCAACAAAGAGATACTCGCGGCCAATAAGAGCTGGAGCACGTGGAGTGAGTCGAAGAGTGATGACAGTATAAACAGTGATGGGGAAGACATCATCGAGACGAAGAGTTTACCGCCGAATAGTTCGAAAGAGTGGCACCCAACAGTGCCTAAGCCGTTTAGTTTCACATTGAGGTGAATATCCGAACGTCAAAGATTCTTAAAAGATGTTTGCGAGCGTGTGTTTAAAAATACTCTCCAAGTATTAACATAAAAATGTATTAATTTCCATTATTAATCTTGACATTCAAAATATTCAACCAGCATTTTTTGTCGGATAAGAATCTACTTTATCAATAAAGCATAAAATTATTTCCTTTTTTTAATTTCGATCATAAAATGTCTGGAAATATCTTTATGCTTTTATGCTATAATATATTGCGTGTATTTTTTTCTATTTTATGATATTTTATATTATTCATTTTTCTGCTTGTGTAAACTAATGTAAAACGTCTATTTTAGAGAAGAAGCGGAAAGATACATGACGGAAGTGGAGACAGCCGTGCGTGCAAATGAGGATGATGAAAAGAAAAGTCCTTCAAAAAAACGTCGAGTCAGACCGATTCCTATCACATCCAAAATACCGCTCTACGACAAATTGATGGCTGAGAAAGAGGAAAGGTCGGCCATGTAATGGTTTCGTCTTCAAAAATGATTGCATAATATTATTTTTTTATTTAAATTGTGATTCTGTAACTCTTAACGACAGTTCGTAATCTTTATTACTTTTTTACTACGTGAAAAAGCTATACAACGACACTACGATAATGAACTGTCGTTAAGAGTTACCGAATCGCAACATTAATATCCTAATTAATATTGTAATATCTTTAACTTTGAAAATTTAATTATATTTTTATATATTCTTGTATTTCATTTTTCTTATTTTAATTCTCAGGCGATTAAGTCTATCCTATTAATCTGTAAATTTATTAACTATTTAGATTTATGACATTGTAAACACGATGCGACATGTAATTAATATCATGTGCCTTTCTAATTTCCAGAAGTCGCATCGTGCGCGAGGAGAGCGCGCTGAACTTGCTCTCACAGGTACGACCGTTTAAGCTGGAGTGCGACCGCCGTGCCTGGCGATCCATGGCGAGGTCTAGTCCTGAGCTCTGTTCGAGCAAAAGCGGATCTTTGCATTTCAAGGCTAACCCAGTGCCAAGAAACCTGTTCGGAACCGAGGTTTACGACCGTATGCTCGAGGACGAATACTATAGGTCAGCCTTGCCGTTAATCGTCGCGTATCTTATTTTAGATACGCATGTCTGCACGTATTTTATTTTAGAAAAATTTAAATGGACATTTAATATACATATTTTTAGCATACTCTCGCTTTTTCTCTTTCTTGGCGCCAATAAAGTCACCCTTCTTAGTGGCAAAGTCCAAAAAACTTTGCAAAATCGAGAATTAGAAAACAATTAGATTTAGCATAAAGACTTACGCGCGCGATTCCAGGCAGCTAAGGAAAAGAGTAAGGGCCGCCGAGTTGTTGAAGTCCTCCTCCTTACCGCCATCGATGGCGAGACGTGAGCGTGTCAAGTCCGCGTGTGCACATTTGCAGGACGTGGAGACCAACAAAGATGAGAATGAATCTGTCACCCCGGCATCCGACAGAACCAGGTCAGCGATGACGTCCGTATTGTCATCGCGCGGAAACAATCTAGCTGCGATTCTGAGATGTCAAGCCTCACGGTACTAATATTTAGTGTGTGAGAAAGATATTTGGATATATGTATAACTCAGAATTTTTTATCTATTTATTTATATTCACAAAAAGTTTGTTTCAAAATATTTATTTCAAAAATGCAATCGAAATAAATTTTATGACAAAATATTTCACGGTTATGGATAATCTTTGAAATCATAATTTTTATAAATTGAGTTTTAAAGAGAAAATAAATAAAAGAATATTGTTTTTTGATTAATTTTAAAGACTTTATTTTGAATGCTAATGTAAAATCTAATTTTTTTAATACAACAAAGAATATCTCCATAATCTTTAATTAGAGAGAAAAATTTATATGCGTAAATAACAATCAAAAATTTATTGCAGAGAGAAACTAGAGCGCGAGATACGGGAACGAATGGAGGAAAAACGACGGGAAGAGATTCTGAAGTTCAGGGAAACGTTGATCGGTCAGAAACCCGCGTGGAAAGCTTTAAGATCAGCCGCGAGGTATGTACTGGATCTGTAGATCTAAGCGCTCATCAATGTTCACGATCGAATATTGACCTGATATTGCGAAAATAAGACACGAACACGATAGAGACCTTAACATGAGGAGTTCTCTTCGTCGCGACGAGGCACGGGAGCAGGCCGAACGTCATCAACTGCAGATGGAAATGATGCTGGACCGTGTAACGCAAATACCGACTCTCTTCGAACGACATTCTCAGGTATTGTGAGTTTTTTTATTATTTGTATGCATTATCATTTCCAGATAATTACCTACACGATATTAGATCATTTCTAAAAAAAAATTAATTGAATCTTATCAATTATCAATTATCAATATCTTTGTCAAGTAAACATATATTTTAATATTTTATTTGTACATTTTATATACACGAATTTTGTAGAGCTTTCAGTCGCTCGTAAAAGCACAACAAAAAGCTTCTTCGAAGAGCGCTCGAAAGAAAAAGAAGAAAAAGAAGAAACAGCAGCAGCCGAAAAGGTCTACGTCAAGTAGCTTGGATTCGTATCTGAGCTTTGCCAATAACTCCAGACCAAATTCTGGATCATTGACCAGTTCTTCCGGTACTTTGATCTCAACCCAATCATCGTCGAAAGCATCGGGCGATTCCTCCGATAAATCGGTGACCAAGTCGGAGGCCTCGACGTTGAAGAGGAAGGCCGAGCGTGGCCCGCTCAAGGTGTCGATCAACGAGACGGCCGAACTGATTGAGGACCGCAACGAGAAGTTATCCAGTAGCGACGAGCAATCTCATAGTGACGACGTAACTGCTGAAGAGTGAATTAAACTGATAATTCTAATTATCGTGCAATTATTCTAAATGTCAGGTTCCTATGTTCGATTAATTATGAGAAATTAGAAGCTATTACGATAATTAGCTAAACTTCGACCAGGCTGCAATTTGAAATAATCTGAAAAGTAAGTTTCTTATATATTCAGATTTATTACATATATTAAATTGCATTTTATCTTTAATATTTTCATATTTATAATTATTTATAAGGATATAAGTCTATAGCTAAGTTTCTAATACGCTGATATTTGTCTCGAAAAAACGCCTTTGTATGTCAATCGAAGAATTCGAAGCTACTGCGATTTATTTCGGGAAGTTCAGTGTTATCGTAAATGATAGAAATACGTCTGGTAGAACTTAAGGAACAAACAACACATTTTTATGGAAAAATCGCATATTATCATTATATTATAAAGCGTAAAAAATAACGTGACATATTAACATATAAGTTGTAATCACGTATCGTTTAGCACAAATAGCCATTAACAAATAGATAATGTCAACTTCTCTCTCTCTCTCTCTCTCTCTCTCTCTCTCTCTTTCTTTATCTTTCGTTTTTTTCTTATCATTGAAGACGTAACATCATCATACATAATGCAATAATCAAATTTAAGTCGCAACCCCGAGAGATCTAAGTCTAAAGGCATAAAGTTCTATCGGCAGTAAAACACTTTATTCTAATAAAAAGATAACAAAAGTTTGTAAAACTGACCACAATTATATTTACTAACTAAAAATATGCACAAACGGTATTCACTTATGAATCATCTTCCTAGACACCAAAATCGTCTATTTTCACAAGCTTGAAGATTTATTCCTCTCTTGCCGCTGCAATTTTACTTGTCCTGCCGATATTTTGAAATCATTTTTATCTATCGTATCTTATCGAATGCCTCGCGAAATTTCTAATTCTCATCGTGATCTGAATTCTCGCGTTTACGTCAGTCTATCAATAGATCTCGAATATATAAATTAGAAGTATCGTAAAAGACTTGTGTTCTGCAACATTTTAGTCGCGCTTTATTCTCTCATCGTATCGAGGATCCAGTCCATATAGTAGGAGACTTTGGTATAGACTCCGGGGAAGCCTTCGGTGCCGCACTGCCTCAGTCCATAGCTGACTATGCCATATTGGATGACGCGCAGTGATGTGCCCATGTATATACCACCCGCTTGCAGAGGCCCACCGCTGTCGCCTAAGCAGGAGTCTATGTTCAATTGGCCACCGGCACATAGCTGCTTGTACCAAATCTGCGAGGTCCGACTGTATGCTTCTTTACACGACTCGAAGTCCACTAGCGGCAGTTTCGCCTGTAGAAGAGCCTGACTGCGCGGGCCCTTTTCCGTCGCGCCCCAACCAGTCACTATGGCCTGTTAGTCACAGAAGAAATTTCGAAATAGAAATGAATCGGTCTTTACAAAAATCGGGAAATAAGTCTCTAAAAATCAAAACAAATTTTTTTAGAAGTGGTTAGAGAATGTTTCTGTAAAATATTTGGTTGATGAATCGAAGATACATAATTGTGTGAAATATTTCTATTTGGGGGAGTGTGAGAGAAAGACAGAGAATAATAGTACTGTTAAAGATTGCTTTTTTTGAGTTATCATCAAATTAAAAGTAGATTTGAATACTTTTAAATAAAACCAATGTAATTCATAAATCTATTCATCTGCTTCTTTCTTTATAACTACCTGACTGGAAAAATTGAATGGAAAGAGTGTATGATTGATTATTTTCTCACCTTATCTTTAGTTAGGTTTACTGAATTACCAAAGGGTAGACAAATGGGTTTGGCGTTTCGGGGACTGAAGTCCACAGGACTGTTCAATCTAATAAGTGCGATGTCATTTTGCAGCCTCATTCTATTGTACTCCGGATGGAAGTGAACGGATTCCACGGTGAAATCCTGATATATCTCAGAACAGAAGACTTTGAGCCCTTGATTATCTACTTCGCAATCTTGTTCCGTGCTTATGTCGTGATCTCCTACTCTGGCACCTATTAGTCTGAGACCTGGAGAATAATTCGGATTCGGATTACACACATTACGGAACTTATGTTAGTTACAAGAGACGAATGAAACTTCATTAGGAAAAGATAATAAGAACAACATTCTTAATATTTTTCTTAGTCTATAACATTATTTCTCAACTTAACCCTTGATTTCCTTTTATAGATTTAATTAGATTTTTCAATTTTGTTATGTTTATGATTGTATGAGTTGTCCTTACCTGCTGGAAGTGACGTGACGCAGTGAGCAGCGGTAAGAATGTAGCGCGAGGAGATGACTGTGCCGCCGCAACGAAATTCTGGATTCGGTCTTCCGGTGTCATATGCGATTAATGCCATCCATGGATATTGAAAGAGTGCAGTTGAGTTGCCACCAAACACTTTCTGCTGGTTGACGGGTCCGCACAACGCATGATCTAACAGACGTAAATTCGGGTGATTTGTCACATTTGGTGGGCCTGGATCAATTTCTGGGACCTCTGTCGTTATTTCCCCTATCGATGGTATTGTCTGTGATATTGTTTGTGGTATTATCGATGGTATTGTCGATGGTATTATCGGTGGTATTGTCGATGGTATTATCGGTGGTATTGTCGATGGTATTATCAGTGGTATTGTCGATGGTGTTGCCTGCTGCAAAAATTAATATTTAATATGAGAAGAAATGAAGAAAAGTAACATTTAAATTTAATTTTGCACGGAAGTGAAAATTTTACAAATAATTATGACCCAGTGAGAAATGATTGATCAAATCGATGTCGAATTGACATCGATTCGATGTTTTTTACATCGAGAAGATCTCAATTCGACGTCGATTTGATATTTTTCGAACATCATTTCTCACTGGGGAAGAATTCATAAAAGAATTTTATTATCTTTTATGAATGTAAAAGTAACATCTGCATGATTATTCAAATTATTACAAATGGAAACCAAATTGTAAATTGATTTAAAAAATTTTTAAAAATAAAAGAATTATGCGTAGAAATATTTTCATTGCCTTGTTCAGAAAATATATATATCTTTAAAATTAAAATAATGGATTAAAATAGAGAAGTTTTGAGTAAAATCTGTAATTTCTTCGTTACGCGATATAATAAAAAATTTTACGAATTTCAACGAGTGAAGCTCGTCCTGCTAGTACAACGAGATCGGGATAAAACGGAAAGTCGAGGTCATAGAAACCTGTTTCAATATTATTTCAGAAGAATTCTTAAACGCTCAGTTCGTAGCTACGACGCATCCTTGTTACATACACGAATGATAGCAACATGCCACATGTATGATATTTATATGATTCTATATTCGTAGAATCATATAAAATTTATAAAAAATGATCTGAAATGGATTAATGTAAATAGTTACATTAATACATAATGTCGAAATGCATCTGATGTCCCTGACGAGGACCAATAATAAAAATGACAATAAAAATAAGACTTTTAACATTTCAAGAATATATTTAAGAATTTAACAATGAATTGAAAACAACGAGGGAAGGAGAGTTTATTAATGCAGAATTGCTGTAATAATTTATTCAGGAAAGAAGAGTTTTATTTAATAATTATAATTCTTGATAAAAATCTTTCTTTGCTTTCTAGATTTTTTATTTTCTTTTAAAATTATCTTTAAGTAGTATTAAAATTAATTCTTTTTTTCGAATTAGAAATTATAGATCTTATGACATATCACTTAACTTCAATCAATTACTCTATTTAATTTTAATAATACAGTTTTAAATTAATATTTTTGTTGATAAATTAATACATTTATAGATAAAGATTAATTACCTCGTTGCAACAAACTTTTGGGTCGATACCCTCATAGCCACATTGCGAGTCTCTGATAAATTGCAACGTCTGCTCCGAAAGAGGTCTTGGACCAGTCAAAATTGATAAAATTTCTGGACAATTACGAATGTTAATGCAATTATCACTTCTATCCGTACACCTATTCTCTGTAACGATAAATCATTATTCAATTTAATCAATCGACATTTCTTAACCAGCAATTTTTTAAACATAAAATTCAAATTTTATTGTAAAGTTTAAAAATGAATTAGGCAAATCAATTTTTAAATATACACATACGAAAATTTGGAATGTCTCAAATTTTTCGAGGAAAATATTTCAATATAACTAAATTATAGAAATAAAAGATTAATTTTTTTATTATATTAATTAATTGTCAAATATGTGTGCATGTGTGTGTGTTCTTACGATTTAAAATTTTCATCAAGAAAAGACGTGTCGTTAAACTGACGTCTTTTTCAGGTGAAAATATTCGTGAAGAACTGACGTCTAATGAATTACTCACGTGCATCGATTGTTGTTAGAGCCAGGAAAAGGACGAGCGTGCCAATGAATATCATGTTTATTTGTGGCATCAGCAGGTAATTCTTCGCCAATCAATCTGGAAATCGCTTTATAGTTATATTTCTTTTCCTCTTCTCTCTTCTGTCCCACACCGATCAGGGCAAGCCGGAGATTTTCCAGTTTCGCTCAGGTGCCTCTCACCGATTAACGCGCTTCGGACAAAGAGCTCGCACTCCGTTGGGGAAGGTGACAAATCCCACTCGTGCTTTGCGTCAGTCTCTCGTGTTGAATACGCATTCAAATTGAGGTGAGTCACAAATCAGAACCAGTATCAATCGACTGTCCGCGAGTCGCAGATCGACTAAGCTCCTTCACTACTTGCTGAGCCTATTAAATCTGTCTGTTCGGTGGGGATGATTGTCGATAATGATCCAGTGGTCGTCATTATTCGTTGTCGATTAAACTGAATCGCGCCATTTGCGACTTGCACGATTACGTGAAAATACACGAGCTTTCCTTGGGAAAAAAATTTTATTGTCTTTTCGAACGAATTTTTATCGTTGAGGATAATTCTTTATAACACGAATTACTAGCTCCACAGATATTAATCTTGATATATCACGTTCATGGTAATAATATCGTACCTGTATAGGACGGATTTTCTTTTGGAACATACGCTTTTGATAAATTCGACATTCAATCGATAGAATCGACATTCAAAGAAAAGATCTTCACGATTTTTGCTTAGAGAACTATCGTAAATTTTTACTTTATACGTTATATTATTCTATTATATGATTTTTGGAAATTTGACTTTTAATTTATTCAAAACTTTCAATGTTCAATTATATGTTTAATAATTCCTTTTACATTTTTAAAGTTACTTATAAGTCTTAGAAATTGTCTTTATAAATTGTTTAAAGAATTATGCGACGAACTTTAATCACTACATGTGTTTCTTTATAAACAATTTCAAGAATCGTGATCGTATTCCACAATTTGGTTCTGAAATCATCAAAGCCAGATTAGTAAATATATATTCGCTTATATCGCTAAATTGATCTTAACGGCGTCAGCATAAATTCTCGGAAGAAAATATTTATTCATTAAGATGAAAATAAGAAAATAACAAAATCGTCATTCTTCTTCTAGGAAAGAAATTAATGTCACCTATAAATTAAATTAAAATTACAGTAAAATTTAATTATAGTATTTTTTCCTGAAAAATACATGTGAAGAGGAAATATGAAGAATGAGAGAGTAAAATAGAAGAGAAATAGAAGGAGAAGAAGCCGGTTGGATATTGGAATACTTAAAGACTATTCTCGTTTTTGAAGGTGATAACACCAAGAAATCTCGTAAGAAAAAAATGCCCGAGAATAAACGTCATAAATTTAGTAATCACCGGGGGTTCCCAAGATAACATTACTGCTCGCACGCAGGAGTATTGTGTGTCCTGTTAAAACGTGTAACCATTAGTCATCATTGACAAATGAGGAAAATTTCGAGAAAATATCAATACTTTCCTACAAATCCAATTCCGAAGGAAAAATTTTTTTCCAATCCTATCGTTACTAAGGACATCGCTCTTTATTTATTTGTTATTCAATTCAGCAAATTCTCTAAAGGCATCATCAAGATTTATGATCGTAATAAAATGCAAAGATTCATGTAGGAAGTTCTTCCTGATATCGAGAAAACATTTTTCATTGTAAGGCGATTAATACCATTAACTCAACTAGTTAATGGTATAAAATTAACAACATCATTTGACTTCTCGAGTATTACTCTTTTGCAAAACTTGAGGAGGAAATTTTCGATGATTTGTCGATTTTTATAATAACATGGAAATTTAATATGGAAATTTTAGTTTTTAGGAGTTATTAATAATATTGATTAATTTAGCTTATTTTCTAATGCAATCGTCTTTGATACGTTATGCTTTTGCAAGTTGCTTGTCACAGACCACTATGACGTGATAACGGATGGATCGAATTCCAGTGACCCGAATGCACTGATAACTCCGAGGGCAAATGAAGATGCGAATATCGAATAACATAATCATCGATCACATCATTTTGCAATTCGCACTTTTATACTCCGATTTTCTCAAAAGAAGTCAAATGAAGGTGGAATTCCCAGGAAATTGGTTCATTTGCTTATATTAGACAGAAAAAAATACGAATGAGAAATATTGTAAATAACGTTGCAATTTATCTATGATCGTCACGTTTTCAGAAATAAAAATCTTAAGTAACAGGAAAGAAGAATTTAATTATATTATGGTGATAAAAATGATAATAACATACGAGAATAATAGTAATAATAAATAAAATAACTATAGAAAAAGATAACAAATGTCAAAAGCGTTTTCAAATATAAAGTTTGATTATTATTAAAATAATGTTAAAATGACAGGAAAGAGAAAAAGAATGAGAAGAATGACGCGTCGAGAAAAGAAAAAGATAATTAATTCAATATAATTGAGGAAGAATTTTTATTTATTTTTATTTATGTTCTTAAAAACTTAAAAAATATTTCTTTATACGCTAGTTGCTATTTTTTACGTAAGAATATCTTTTATGATATCGAATTTTTCATAATAAGCCAATATCGTTTGTTTGACATTAATTGTATTTTGTTTAAATAAAGCTAAAAATATCTGCAGTTATTGTGTGTATTGTGTGATAAATGTGTCGTTTTAAATGCAGGAAAAACAAATGAATAATTAATGTTATTTAACCATACATTTTTTTCTTAGTATTATTGAGTATGTTTATTGGTCTTTTGTACATAGGGGAGAGTTGCCAAATGCGTACCACTTAAGCTATTTTTGGTTATATTTTACATTTGGTATCTTTTGGAATGCAAATAAAGGTTGGAAATTGTAGTTTGATATTTAAGGCACCTATTATTACATGTTAAACCTTTCAC
>VBVR01004271.1:0-14882 GCA_011638315.1 Tetramorium parvispinum
ATATATATATATATTGTCTGTGCTCAGAATAAATATTCTTTGTCGTATTGCTAAACACATCTGCATTATCTTTGCGTGTACCTTATCACGATCGATGTTCATTCAAGTAAAAATCCAACAACTTTCAATCATGAATTATTCGAAAATTATCAATGAAACTTGGCTATGTAAAATTCAATCCGAGGAAAGTCGGCTATGTAAAACCCATTAAAAAGAATATAAAATTTATACATCATAGAATATGAGAGCGAATATTTTTCTTAAATTTTGCAAGCCGATTGTAAAATACATTGTAAAGTTTTATGGTTCCACAGTTTTGAAATGCTTTTAAAATTAATCTATTAATTGTGAAATATTCAAAAATTATTATTAAAAGCATTGTTTTAGAATGCTTAAGCGTTCGGTTAGCCATTAACAGGTTGCGTCAGACGCGAATTCTAAGTTCCAAGTTCGTTACGGCTTCGGGAATCAAGGAATTTTAACGATCTATAATGACACTTGACTATTCATCGATTCAGCAATCACGTTCAATTAGAATGCCGACGAATGGCTCTGCGGCCGAATGCAAAGTACGCGTTTCACCGTCGCTCTTTCCGTTTTACGAATCGGCAGAGAGATCAAATAAAGGATACAAGAGCGAGTCGTCTGCGATTGTCGTGTGTATGTATGTATGTGAGTGTGTACTTGCATGTCAGTATGTGCCAGAGAAGGAGGATGATTGGGAAAGAGACAGGGGTTGTACTAGGGAGAAAATGGGAGAATGTGTGTGAAGTGGTTCGAAAGAAAGAGAAAGAGAGAGAGAGGAACGAACGGGAGAAAGGCAAGTAAGAAAGAAGGGAGAAAATAAAAGAGAGAAAGAGGAAGAAGGCTCCGGCGGGGGCCGCTCGTCCATAAACGGAGGACACTGATCACATCCCCCTCGGACTGATCGGCTCTCTTTCTCCCTTCCTGATTCGCAGGTACGTCTTCACGATAGTCAGCTACTTGATCGGCGTCTTCATATTCGCGACCATCGTCGGCCAGGTCGGCAACGTCATCACGAACAGGAACGCGAACCGTCTCGAGTTCGAGAGGCTCCTAGACGGCGCCAAGACCTACATGAGGCACCATAAGGTGCCGGGCGGTATGAAACGGCGGGTGCTCAGGTGGTACGACTACAGCTGGTCGCGCGGCAGGATACAAGGCGGGGGTGACATCAACACCGCTCTCGGTCTACTCCCGGACAAGCTCAAGACCGAGCTGGCGTTGCACGTGAATCTGTCGGTGCTGAAGAAGGTCACTATTTTCCAGGTGAGCTTCCCCGCTCACGCACGCGCGAGCAGCTCTCCCTCCCCTCCCCCCCGATGATGAATAAATTCAACGAAAAAGGCAGCGTTATGCATATAAACCGCACGAGGGGGATTCCTGCGTTTGTCTATAATAGAAGTCAAGGTTTGAGGAAAATGGGACGGATGTTTTTCGTGGTTATTGAGCCACGTTGTTTATTGAAGCGAACGCTTCGATGAACATCAGATATCACGGAGTAGATATATCGGGGCATTCTCATATCTGAATTTAGGACGCTTACTTTTACAAATAAGATATAATAGAAGTCGCGAAGAAGTTGCGAAGAATAAAAAGTACGAATTGTGCATTAAAATTTTATCGAACGCGCGTAGCTGGATTATTGATATTTGTAGCGAGAACGATAACGTTCGCGAGAAAATAAAGTTCTTTAAAGCGCGAGGGAATACTTTATAGTAAAAACGCGATATTATTCATGCGAATCTTATTTTCAAGATATGCTTTTGTTTTGTACTTTTAATTTAAAATGAGTGCTTTTACTTCTCTATCTTTGTTATTTAGTTACGAATTTATTTTACTTAATGATTGGATTTCTATCAACGCTTCCCTCTGTGAGAAATTTACATCAACCGGAGATTTTTCTCGTCAACCAAAGGCGACCAAAGCCGAAGGAAAGAAGAGAAGGAAATGAGAGCACAGTGCGCATCAATATCGCAAAAAATGAGAATAAAATTGGCTCAATCAGTGCATAGAAGTACGATCGGCGAGAATGAAAAATATTTTCTCGATCATGTTCAAAGTTTTATCAGCGATAAACGGAGAAATGAATGGGGTGGGAAAAAAGGTACAAACGGTTCGCGAAAGGGAGCGTGCTCCAGTATTTTATTTGAAGGGGGATCGGTTCTTGCGTGTCCCTGGGCTTGTAAAAGGACACGCGAACCTTCGCAATCTTGCTGCTCCAAAATGTGAATTACACGCGCCATTGGCTGCTATTTTTCAATAAACGTATTCACTGTATTTTTATGCTTGAAAAGAGTCAAAAACGGAATTTCGAAATTATCGAGAATACATTAAAGTTTTTACATATTTGTACCATTGTAAAGTGGAAAAAAAGCTTTACAAATTGGAATAAATTCATTAGATGAAATTTTTATAAATATGACAATTTGCAAACGTTGCAATGACGCACGAAGCTTCGGAATAAAGAATTAGGATTAAAATAAAATTATCGTGTAAGGACAATACAGTATTTTTATTACAAATTTAAATGAGACATTTTTATTTTAAAATAGATATCCATTTTTGTAGCATATGCACGTATCAGCGTATTCACACCGATCTCCAATACACAGCTGCATCTCGTTAGCAACTCTAATTACTTTGTCAGCTTAAAAGTAAATTCGCATTATTCATAGGATGATGTGATTAGTTAAAAGTAACGACATCTGGGATAATGCATTTCGCATTTCCCTCGTTGTTTTCGTTAACAACATCGCGCAAACAACTTAATTCAGTAAATATGTCGTAATAAGTGTTCGTGTAATTCGTAATGAATGATAATAACAACGAGGCAAATGTTGTTAACATTTTAAGACTTAGGAAAGAAACATAAATTTTAGAGTTAAAATATTTTAGCTTTTCGATAAAACTTTAAAAATTTTTCATATCTTGTGTTCCTTGTAATTATTCTACAGCTTGCAGTTGCCATTTCGACAAAACAAAATCGAAATCATCCCCTTTTGGTTTTATTGTGGCATCCCAATGTGTTTTGTGGCGACCCAATGTGTTAATAAGTAAGTGCAATTTGCGGTGGTAGAATACCGCGCGGTTTTTCATGAGAAATATGATCCCAAGGAAGATTTCAGCGGACTCAGGATATATATGAATCTCTGCTAAAGGAACGACGTTAAAGCCGAGCAAATATTTGAGCGAAAACATTGGTTTATGTACCCTACGTCCAGAGGAAAACTTTTAAGAGAGCATACGAGTGGGATTTTAAAAACGTGGCGAAAGAGACCACATTTATGACACAACTCAATTAGAGCCTTTCCCTCCCTTCTTCTATTTATGCGTATTATTTCCCGCTTCCTTCCGGAGTGTGCGCTTTAATTCCTTTAATAAACTCAGAATAGACAGAATAGAGGGATGCCAAAGTAATTTTTTTTTCCTAACGCGACGAGAGGCTACCCCGCCAGTTCGAGGGTAAACGTAAGAGGGTCAAGTTGTTTCTCTGCGGCGCAGCCACTTAGGGGTTAAGGATAGGAGTGTTTTCTTGGACGATCAGTTTATACGTTGCTACCAGCCGATCGCGGGAACTTGGGGTGATTCAGGAACTTTAATGTAAAGGAGATTTACTCGCGTAACTACTTAAGTTGCGCTATCGAAACGAGTGGCGGCTTCTGCCAGTAATCGGTGAGCCTCGGCGCACCTCTTGTAAACGTAAACACTTTACCTCCGCCTCGGCCAGAGGCTTATCATCCGATAAAAACCGAGAAGAAGAAGAAGAAGAAGAATACAGGTGCGGAGAAGTACGCGCAAGAAGTATTTGGAAAGTTCTACACGGCGAGAGAGAGAGAGAGAGAGAGAGAGAGAGAGAGAGAGAGAGAGAGAGAGAGAAAGCGGAGAATCATTACGGTGGAGACACGGAGGCTTTGTCACGACGGATATCTCTTGATCGCTTCGGCCGCGCGGAATTTCTCTCTGCGTGCTAAAAATAGACGAATAGTTAAACGTGGAATTTTTCTGTTTTAACTTTTAAAGTAAATTTATTTGCAAAAGTCGCATTTCTAACGCGTCGTAAAACGACCGCGCCGGGGATATATTTTTTCGCGGAATCCGCGCGACGGCAGGAAAAAGAACGGGGGGGAAAAAATACGTGATACAGAAGGCAGATCTAAAAAGTTAAGTCCCTGGAAGGTAAATGGAGCGTACGTGATAAACTGATATAAAGTAAAGTGCTGTTGGAAGCTTGCAAGGCTTTTCGAGGGCTCTCGGTGAGGAAGAAATCGAGAAAAATTGCATCGTAATCGTCGAAACGCGTTACTTCCTAGTCGAAAGATTCAACTGCATTTCGCACATGAAAATTCCGCAAAATACATACGATTGAATACAAAATTAATTAGAATACATATTTAATAGTCTCTCTCTCTCTTTTCTGTTTCTTTCTCTCTCTCTGTTTTTCTCTCTTTTTTTTCCTTCCCAGAATATACAACTAAACAAGAGAAGTAATTAAAGTTGTCGAATGCGCGTCAGCATCCATTTCTCTTCATGATAGATTCACCTGTGAGAGAACAAGATCGAAACTTTTGCGGATCTTACCTCAACTCTCGCAAAATTTGTAATAGTAAACTCGCGGCGTAACATTATTCATCCAATGATCCTGCTCAGGATGTTCGATAACGTCGGTTTTGCGACTTCGAAAACTAATGCATGAGAACGTACAGAAATATGTTAAATATTCATAATTTTATTCCTTTCGTATATTTTAGGCACAATCGACACAAGTCGCGATAGAATTATAATTCACAATCAGACGCGTATTAATTATAAATAGAATTCTGTCCCACATTTTATCGCGAATTATAATTTATAATAAAGGGATTAAAGAGAAAATTAAACTGATCAAATTTATATATATTTAGCTCTCGCTCTCCATTGCGAAACCGCAATAAAATATTTGAACTTGAAATAAAATGCTTTATTGATTTTGTGTGAACAATGATTAATATTGCAACGGCAAGTGATTTATTGCAAAAGTACATTGCATCACCTCGCGCAATTTATACGCGTTTAGACTCAGACAAATTTGCTAACGTATTTTGCTGTGTAAGTAATAGATGAACGTGGGTCTCTCGATATATTATAACGTTACTTGCACGAAACGCGAGCATCTGCACGCTGCTGCAGACGTGATTAAATTTGATTTTGTGCCTCTAACGAGGAGATCATGGCAAGTCTCGACACGGAGCTTAAGCATATTCAACGGTGTGAACGTATTGAACATATTTTAATTAAAATACTTTTCTCTTTTTACCGGCCGTATTTTTTTATTCATAATGTTTGTAAAGCCACGACGTTCATAATGAGATTTCTGAGATTCAGTGTCGACTTTTTCTCGGTGAAATAAATGTTATATTCCAATGTATCACGTTTATATTACTTTATTCGGAAATTGTGTCAGATTTTCTGTTGCATCCTGCAAAAAATTGGATTATGAAACAGAATGGCGTTGTGATTCTTTACAAACAGAGTCGAGCGAAAATAGACTCACGCTCAACCTTCTTCTGAGACAAAGACTGTCAGGAGTCTCGGAACAGAGTTCTTTTCCTTAAGGTAACAAGCATTCGGCTATCATGCCGGTCGGGATAACAAGGTCAGCACGTTTTGAACGTCTGTCAAAACAGTCGGTCGATGCTGATTCACAGTCGCTCATGAAATTTTATCAATCCACGTCAGAATATGCAAAATGTGTCACTCGGGTGCTTGTTAATTCCCGACAAAAAAAAACAGCTACAGAGCTACACTAGCGCATATCAAACCACCTGTGAACCGAAGCTACTATCGAAGTATCCTGGATTTCGCATCCAAGAGCTAAAAATCAAGCGTTCAGACGAATAAAAACCCTATTATTACACTATTTTATATTATATATATAAATATGTGTGTGTATGATACTGATTCAAATTAGAAATATCTCAAAGTGAAAATGAAATGTTGTCCGTCCTCGTCGACTTATCCTACAAAACATGAAGTTATCTCACGACGCGGAAAGTCAGACGGTAACGGGAGATGTGAAATAAATCACACTGCAGAAAATCCAACCTCAACTCCTTCGCACATATGTGTACCCGGCGAGTCGACGGCCGACAGATATAATATATCTTTTATATGCGCGACGCGCGAAAATCTCATTTTATAAATTCCCTCTTCGAAGGGACGCGGTAGCAGAATTCGGAGGAGGGCCACCGGAGATCATAGTCGCGCAGTTAACCCACTTTCTTAATAGTTTGAAAATCTGAATCTAAATTTAATTTTCTGAAACTTTTCGCGCGCTCGAAGATCATTCTGTCAAGTTCTTAAGAATCACTCTCCCGCTAAATCCTTCGATACCATTAAACATCGACGGATCCGGTCGAGTGAGTAGAAAATCAGTTTCTTTTACACGCTGTCCGACATAAGGACCCAATCGCACGTGATAAATTGTGATAATCCGGAAACTCTGAGCGTGTATAATATAATAACGCTTGTTATCGTACTCTACGGACGTCACATATGTTCGCCAAAGTGTTAACATGCTAACCACCATGTCGACGACCGATGGCTAACACAATGTTGTGTCGCCCACGTTGTGTCAACCGCCAACAGGTAACGTATTAAAGCGATACGTCGACAAATTGAATTTCGCAGGCCGCAGCCAAAGCGCAGTGCTGTAACTACGGCAGACAATTTCGTGCTCGAGTAAATTACATAATGCGCAGCCTTATGTAAGTAAGGAAAGTCATAACAAGTATTAAAAGTTGCCGTAATTTACAGTCTTTGTTCATCGCTCGTCTCCTAAAAATAATCAACACCAATTAATAAAGCAAAAAAAACTACATTTGTATTATGTCAGCATCTAACATATTTCAAGTTTATCCGATTTATTTATTTTCTGCGGTTTTTTTGTTGTAGTTATAATAGCTATCCGAGAAATAAAATTAAGAATATAGAATAATTTTTTTTAAAATTTAATAACTAATGAAATTAAATACTCTAACAATTTTCTCAAGTTATATATCAGCCACATTGGATTTATCAGATCACGTTTATATAAATTTTACGTTCTTCTTACTCTTGTTATTTGCTTGTTTGCTCGTATTACGTGGCTGTCAAAGTGCACATTCTCAGGTCTGCCTCAGGACTACCGTATTCGATAACCGCAGCGGATATTATTCGAGAGAGAAATGTAAGCAGATAGAAATCGGTGAGTTGGTGAAAAAGGAACCTCGACCGTCACATCTCCGTGCATCCAAAGAATTTCCATTACCTTAGAGACACTCCCTTTCGTTCGTCTTTCTCTCGTCTTTCTCTCTTCCTTTCCGTTCGTCCTCTCCTTCGAATGGCAGGAAAACCGATGAAAGGAAAAAGAGGAGCAACGAGAGGAAGGCAGAAATAAATGACGCTGAGATAGAGTTACGCGCGACGTCGCATTCCGAGCAAATTCTTTTCAAACGTCTCGCGATACTACCGGTGTATAAACTTTATTATATAAACAATATTTTTCTCAGAACGCAACGGCCGCGCGTTATTTTATTATTTTTCTTACAGTAGAAGTTACGAGGAAGCAGCTATTCAAAAGTGCGAAATCTTCTTGAGGCGTTTTGAATCTATCGTGATACATCTCTAGGACCCTTGTTTTCTTGTTATAAATATCCGACGCGATATCCAGTCGAAGCTCTTGAAGTGGCGATGCCGTAACGCGGGGAAGCAGCCGCTGAGATTTTACCCGATTTTCGGGATTTCGTTTCAGGCGATAAAATTTATTTTCCCGTTGTCGATTCCACGCTAAATCGGGAAGGTACTTATCGCGCGTCTTCCACGAGTGAGATCTAAATTACGACCGCGGTTTTTCGGGTCAACCGGGTATATCCCCGGGGATGTTTTCCGAGAGAACGACTGGCACGACGCAAAATAGATGAGGTAGGCGCGAGAAAAACTGCGGCGGAAGGCGTTGAAAGTCGCTTTAATCGAAAATTCAGTTGGTCCCCGCTGGGGACATGGAGACAAAAATTGTTTCATTTCCAGCTGCATCCGGTCCTCCAATCTATTTTCCCATTCGATCCCTCCGTTCATTTGGGGAAACCAACTTGCTTTACAATAGCACGCTTAAAATGTTTTATCAAAGTAGAGATCTTTTTCATAACTTTCCGTAGACAATACACACTATAATATCGTATCTTGGAAAAAAGAGTTACAGTTCAAAAAAGGGTATCTTCGAAAACGAAATTGAAAAAATCAATTCAGAGTTATAGAATCATAGATTTGATTCTATCAAGCATTGAGGCATAGAATTTTGTTTATTAAAAAGAATATAAAAAATTAAACTATTTTAAGGATACAACATTGTAGGAAAATCCGCGGATAAAACAAATTAAAGAAATTATTATGATTGATGACAGATATATTTAATTTATCCTACATTGTAGTACAATGATTTACGAGTCATACAAAATGAATCGCGAAGGCCTGCGTGGACTTCTTCATACTCGTCACAAGTCTTTTCTATCACATGTCTCAAGCAACGTCTCGCACCGGCTTTTCGTTTCGAAGCGTCACGACCTTCTCCCTCGATATTACTTTCGTCTCATGATCGACCTCTCATCTTGAAAGCTAATTAACATTAAGTTGTCGTGTCATCTCGACTTGTAAATAATAAATATGTTTACGCGGGTTTACTGTAACCGTCGTACTGTCGAATAGTCGTGTAGTCGTTACATCCCTACAACATTTATATGCAATATAAATAGCAAATAAAGTTTGTTGACATTGCGTTGGCGTAATAATTGCGAGCGAGAAAATCAAAGCTAATTGATTGGTTCTTCAAACTATGCGATTTTGCGGTATATAAAGATATCGATTTGCCTGAAGATAAGTGAAACCATTCGTCATTTTCTTCAAACGCTTCTTACGAACAGTTTTCCAATTTACGGTTATATGTGTGCCAAGTTTGCGATAAATTTGATGAAGTGCGCTATGGACCATTTAGCTCCTAATCTATAAGTGCTAAAAAAAATGAGAGTGGTGCAAAATGCGAAGCAGAAAAAAGGACACTCCGTCTTGTGAGAAACTTACGAGAGAAATACCGATTAAATAAATTAGAAAGTTGAAATTCAAGAATAGGAAATTACAGAACATGGTGGCTTCTTGTATAATTTTTAAAATTGATTTCCCAAAAATTAGACCAGAGTAAACGGCTGAAAAAAAGTCAGATATAAAAGCTCGGATCAATATTTGACGTTCAATTATTAATTGAATATCGTTCCCTCTTCCGAATAAAAAATTTAGATATTGAATCGGTCGGTCAAGATTAAAATAGTTATCCGCATGCAGGCCAAATCATCATCGTTAGAATTACCTTCAAAATTGAATGTGTGCGTTTGAAAAAGCCCGCATGGTAGAGATAATGAAGTTCGTTCGATGCCGCCAAATCTAGATTGAAAAACCAGTGGAATTCCAAGCTTGAAACTGGGCGTAATCTACTCCAGCTTTCTCTGCCGATTAGATTACGTATCTGTGATGTATTTTTTTCAGAAACAAACGATGTAACGCGCGTCGAGAGCATTATTAAAAATATCGCCGGTAATCCATGGAAAAATGAAACTCGGATGCTTACGTGTTAGATCAATTACCAATGTTCCATTCAGGCGTTTGTATCGTTGCTGAAATAACAGAAAAAAACGCGAGTACAGAGATGAGAAAAGATAATTATAAACACGACATAATGTAGTCATGTAAAAGTTAATAATACGTTTTCTTTTTTACAAACAGGAGCTCTCGTATTTCTTTTTCCCGCCAACTTTTTCATTTACGTTCTCGAGCATTTCGGTCGTTGTCTTCCGATGCTAACCGCACGCTGGCTCATATTTATTCCGCTTGGGAACGCGGATACGATATATACATCGCATTGCGAAGATAATGAAGTTCACGATGCGGCGAATCTAGATTGGAGAGATCTTGAGTCGCGAGCTTAAAGCGGCCAGGTGATCCAGTTCGCGTAATCCACTGGATCCCTTTTATTTCACCCCCCTCCCCCCCGTTCCTTCCGCGTCCTTCTCCGGAAGGGAATTATAAGGGTGCATTGACGACGCGACCAGGGAACAGAGAGAAAGAGAGATTTTCGCGAGATGCCATTACGATCGCCTGTAATTGGCGAGTCTGTGTGCCACTTTTAATTGCGGCCGCGCTCGGAACAGGAACGTTTCTGGACCACCCTCGGCGGTATCTCGTAATTACCGTTCATTGATTCATTTGCCCATTGCGCCCCAAACCTATACAAGACGCGTAAGAAATTACTGGTAATTAATTATTTTATAGATATATGCGAAATATAAAAAAAGTAAATACATTTTTATACACTTTCACGATTATATATCCTAAAAAATCTTAAAAAATCAATGGCAATTTAACCGATTTTCTGTGTTTTACCAGCTATGATATTTAATGCCTGTGAAACTACCGACGAGAAATAGTACATTTTTACGTAACAGTGTGCAATAATATATGTATATAATGTACTAATATAGATAAATATCATATATGTGTCATACACAGAAATATATTTTTCTTTCAAGCAAGAGAGATGCGAAATAGCGAGCGCATTTTCCCCAAGACCGTCACGAGCGACCGTGACTGCATACACAACTTACTGAAAATGCTTTTCGCGCAAGAGTGACTTCGCTCACTCACAGTGCACGTAACGGTCGAGTTATTAAAGTT
This sequence comes from Tetramorium parvispinum, assembly GCA_011638315.1. Classification (NCBI taxonomy): domain Eukaryota; kingdom Metazoa; phylum Arthropoda; class Insecta; order Hymenoptera; family Formicidae; genus Tetramorium; species Tetramorium parvispinum. The sequence goes on from VBVR01004271.1 coordinate 10,759, forward strand.
ATGATAACCAACCCGTAGTGACATGCAACCTCGGCTTTCCTGCGATGGCCATCAAATATTACGTCAGGGCATGTATAGAGTTTTAGCTCTTGAACGTGCATAATTTCCTGATAAATTTCGCAAAAGCTCAACAGAAGGACAGATGACTTTGATCATTTTTAATTGAATAATAGAAATATTATAGTTATTTAAAATTTCTTTAAAGATTTCTTTAAAGATCATTTATAAAAAAAAAGATTTGATTGAAGGTTTTGAATTATTATCGCAAAATAGATATCATAAACTTTTAAAGGTTTTTTTTATGTATTTAGAAATTAAATTGATACTAGATTCGCAACATTCTTAATGGAAAATTAATTGTTCATTTTTTTATAGATTCTTAATTTCCAATATTAAATATCCTCAAATAAAAATTCTACTTTATTGTTAAAAAAAAGATGTTAAACTTTTTTTCTTTATTTAAGAAATCTTTCTATTAAAGAGTAAATGTTAGGTAAATCAATAAAATGCATTTTATTAATTTTTTCCTGGCTAAGAAAAAATCTTTTATGTTTTATTAGTGGTAACTCAAAAATTAGAAATATTTTCCAGAAAGTAGAATCGGCTTTAAACTGGCTAAAGAATACGCCAATCTGTGCCATCAATTCAGATATCCTGTATTTTTTTTCCACGTGGTCGTTGTGCTTGCGCCAATACACGCGTCCACTGTGACGCATTTTAACGAAGCCCATTGTAGATCAACTGAATAAAGTCAGACGGCTTCGATGATCGAGGATAACAGCCTCGAGATATCCGGTCGTGTTCTCGTCACAAATCAAAGCGGGCGATGTGTAAAACGCGTTATTGGTCGATGGTGTGCGCTGTCGATTGAATGAAATATCGCGATGGAAGATCGAGCCGGATTGACTCTATTAGCAGAGGTTTCCGAGAACCGACAAGGTGGTCGGGAAAGGAATCGTATCTCACAAAGAATTACGACTGTCGCCTCGCGACTGTCAAGGGCCGCAAAGAGCAAAACTGACTAAAGGTTCCGTCGTAATCTCGCAAACGTCGGTGCGTCTTTCTTTTCTCGCTTCGCTCCTCGTCTTGAGATTTATTAGAACTTAAATTATATAAATATATCGCGTGAAAGCATTATGAAAAATTAGTATGCGTAAGGAAATGACGTATGTATAAAAGTTTGTATCAGTGGATTAAAGTAGAAATATAAATATACTCCGATGGATTCCCGTAGGGCTTGTAAATCCATGAATCTGCGATTTAACTTGAAGAATAAGACGAATGACATGACATGGATTTCGGACAACATGGAATAGGCGTGGTGGATGATCCGATTTATCCGTTATTGTCTAGTTGAAACGACGTTAATGCCATTCGTAAGATAAATTAATGTGTATCAGATATAATGTCTTATTAATACATCAAGATATAATCCGATTATCAAAAATAATCTGATTTTTTTTCTTAAAATACTTGTTTATATCAATTCGATCTATTTAATTTTTTTATTAGACAAATTCTTTATTGAAATTGATAATTTGTTAATCTTAAAATTCATTTTTTAATGTTGTACTTCAAAGATTAGATAATTTATGCGATAATATTTTAGAGTCTAATAGAAGGACATTGATGTATTACAAATACATATACATATTTCTCGGAAGAGCTACTTGTCATTAATTTCATTGGAAGAGATGGAAATTTTTTGCATGATTAACGAAAAATTTATGAAAGCAAAGATAAAAATTATACTGATATATGTTCACGCGAGGTAGAAAATGCGATAAAGACTCGAGGCTAATGTTTAATACGCGTTAAGTCTTCATAAATTGTCTCTTTTTTTACAGAGACCGCGTGGAAGCTTTAAATTTTAAGGTGATTATGAAGTTAGAAATGCCGAGCGGAATTTTCACTCTCGAACTCGAAAGCTAATGTAATAAAATCTGAACGGCTGTCTCTGTTAGAAATAAAATCTCTCTTTTATTGCTCAGAGAAAATTTTGTGACGTTAGAAAAAGACTAAGGAGATGGAAATATACATACCAATTTTCCAAATAATGAAATCTATAAATTTAATTGCCTAGAATTATATACATATACATATATATATATATACACGAATTATATACATAATATTGACAGGAAAAAACAATTAATGAACAATTTTTATGTCGCAGAAATTGCAAGAGATAAAATCATTATTATTCCGTCATTTATGTAGGTGCTGCAAGATTTTTGTAAATGCAGTTCTCTCATATATTAAGTGCAACGAAACTCAACTCGGCAAGTTACACTTGATTCGCTCTAAGGATTTGCTTGTAACTTTGTTGAGAGACCGTAAACGATTTTGCGGACCTTTTTGATAAATCTTTGGTACTGTCTTGCAGGAATGTCAGCCGGAATTTCTACATGATCTCGTCCTGAAGATGAAAGCCTATATTTTCACCCCTGGCGATTCGATATGTCGGAAGGGCGAGGTCGCTCGTGAGATGTTCATAATAGCCGACGGTATTCTAGAAGTGATCAGCGAAACTGGTAGAGTCCTCACGACAATGAAGGCCGGGGACTTCTTTGGCGAGATTGGTATACTCAATCTGGACGGATTGAATAAGTGAGTAAAATTCTTCCGACTCTTTCCCGGAGTATGATCGCGTTAGAATCCACTTGTCATCTCACACAGCTGAGCCACAAACAATTACACGAGGCAGCAAAAGAGACTCGCTTCTTCACGTATATAATCGTAAATTCTAGAAAAGATTAATATTTCGAAGATGTAATGAGAATTATTTTAACTGAAGAATTAATTTTTAAAAACGATTTAAATTACAGCCACAAAATTTTATGTGTGCTTTTAACTTTGTATATCTTAACTAAAGGAAATAAATTCTTAAAACCGAAAAGTCGGAAAAATTTTCAGACGCACAGCCGACGTTCGTTCGGTGGGTTACTCCGAGCTGTTTAGCCTTTCGCGGGAGGACGTGCTGGCGGCGATGAAGGACTATCCGGAGGCACAGGAGATCCTGCAGAATCTCGGCCGGAAGCGGCTGATGGAAGCGCAGAGGGTAGCGCGGGCAGCGCGCCGACCTACATCTCCCGGCCACGATTCGTCCGACAACAGCACTAGTAAGAGGATCGTCGACAAGTTGAAAAGCGACGTGAAGGGCCTGAAGAATGTCCTGCGGAAGAGCAGGCGCAACACTCGACCGGAAGAGAGCCTAGAGCTTCAGCCACTGGCGCCGAAGGCGCCGGTCCTGAGGCGGCAGCAGAAGATCGACGACGGCCAAGAGCTGTCTTTACCGAATACCCAGGAACAGCAAGTGTCACCGCTGGGCGCCGGTCTTCCGCTGTTGTCTAGGCTCAGGCTGTTGAAGGAGAAAGAGGAGAGGGAGGAACGGCGTAATCTGATGGACACATCGAGCCACGCGACGGAACCGCACGCACCGCCAGTCTCAGAGGCCTTGAACCCCACGAATCCGAACCTGCCGTTCCTGCAGAGGATACTTCTGCTGAAGGCGAAGAACGAGCAGGATCTTTCCACCCATGGACAAATGGAACGGGAGTTGCCCAGTAAGGACGTCCACTCCCTGCTGCCTAGAAATACCATTCCCGAGGAGACAAGCACGCAATCGGACGAGCAGTCGTCCTCGGGTGGTCAGAGTGTCGCCGTGACCACCGTGACCTCGCAGGTTGAGACGCGCGTGGTCAAGGCGATCAAGAAGCCCTGGACCACGCTGAAGAACGCGTCGTTGACCGCCAAGGACAATTCGCCGCAGAAAAGCCCGCCGGCGAGGAAGCTGCAACAGACCAAGATGTATGCCTCTGTCGACGATCTCTCGCCGGAGTACTGCGGTCTGCCGTTTGTCAAGAAGCTCAAAATCCTCAACGAGAGACAGAAGCTGGCCGAGCTGGAGAAGGCAGTCAGGAGCTCGTCCCTTGATTGCGGCGAGAATGCCGAGCCGGAGTTTGACAGTAATCTTACGAGAAGCCACTCGGAGGCTTGTGCCATTGAGTATGCCAGGAAACTGGCCAAATATAATCGAGTAAGTAAACCCTCATTACATGACGAATTTTTTATAAATTATTTTTACATATTGATTAGTTAAAAAAAAAGAATTGATATAAAAT